>OZ020609.1:34547317-34746600 GCA_963971545.1 Philophylla caesio | reverse complement strand
ATCGTTTTCCACCCTTAAATTTATATTATCCGACTTGAGAGCAAGTATTGATAAAGATTTATTGGAAGACATTCTGTTATTAAATTTTAACACATAAAAAAAAATACTTGTACTAAAAATAACTGATGTAAGCATTTTTTATTTTATTATTGTAAATACCTACTATAAGACAAAAACAGAAAAATTAAAAAGAGAATTAAAATATTACAAATAATTGATGTAAAAATTGAATTTCTATACCTACTAAAAGCCAACAATAAAAAAATTATATATAAAAAATTAATTCAAAATATATCATTGAACCATTTGAACCGAACCGAAACCGCGGTTCAGGGAACCTTAGGAACCGGTTTCTGCACCGGTACATGTTCTAGAAAACTGGTTCGAACCACTGAACCGAACCGTTTCAATTTTTGAAGTGGTTTGCAGCCCTGGTAAAATCCATAGATGTTAACTAATGATTAGATAATGCTAATGATTGGTAATTAACCTTCTTTTGTGAAATTCTCTAATTCATTAAACAATTAGAATTAGTTCAACTAATTCATTCTAATTCAAGCTAATTGAATATCTAATTGCATTAGAAGAAGACAATTAGATTTCTAATTGTAAAGGTAAACCAATTTTTTTTGCTAATGGCAACTAATTGCAATTAGATTTACCATTAGAATAAAAATTTCAATTATCTAATGCGAATTAGTTGAACTAATTTTAATTGTTTAATGAATTAGAGAATATAAACCAATTGCATCAATTGCTAATTCTAATTGGAATTTAACATGTATGGTAAAATCATATGAACTTAGTTGTTAATCAATAAATATATTTTTTAAAATGCTCCTATTATAAAAATATTATGCAAGTAACACTAGAAGCATTCTTTAAATGCTACCAAACATGCCAAGATAATAGCAGCAAAAAGAGCTCACAAAATATGTAATATCGTAATATTTAACCGCATTTAGGTACTTGACCGCTGTGTCGAGTTGGTAGCGGTGCGTGCTATAACTTGATATGCCGGTGAGCTCGAGGTTCGAATCTCAGTCAGGGCAAGCAAAATATTAATAATAGAAAAAGTGTTTTCTAATAGCGGTCACCCCTCGGCAGGCAATGGCAAACCTCCGAGGGTATTTCTGCCATGAAAAAGCTTCTCATTAAATACATCTGCCGTTCGGAGTCGGCACAAAACTGTAGGTCCCTCCAATTGTGGTATAATATAAAGACGCACACTACAAATGGTAGGAGAAGCTCGGCCAAACACTGAGCTATATAGTGTAAGCGCCAAAATTATATATATAGGTATTTGAATTAAATTGTTTAAATTGTAAGAACTGCTCAACAGCTCTTACCACGTATGCTATTCTTATTTTTTATTTGTTGCTCCTTTGTTACTCAGTCATTTTTAACAAATATTTATGTACATTAATATTCAGTAACGTAAACATTGATTGTTATTTTTCCCCTTTTTTTAATATTTCCACACCACTTTAAATATTTTTGAATATTTGATAAATGAAAACCGCTTTCCGAACTTAATTTTCATTTTATTCTATTTTATCAAAGCTTAAGAACTGTTCCCCTAACGAATTGTTCAGGTCTCAGAAGCAAGTTGTTCCGACCACGATCGCACTTGAAAGATTTGTCACCAAAAAAGTACTTAAGCCAAAGTGCCGAGTAGTACAACAACAACGTCGGAGCTTCTAAGACGGTATTTACACGAAAATCTTGACGCTGTTTACACCAATACTTTTTGCCTGCAGCTTTGCTTGCGTTTTTTTGAAATTTAAGCGGACAATCTCTTTTCGTCGTGTTTTCGTTGCTTAATAAAAATGGAAAATAGCAAAGAAGATATTATTGAGGAACTTATGGAAATAACTCCATTGGCTGCGAACCCCTTAAATTTAAGCAATAACGAAGATGTCGAAATAATTTTCGATCAAGTTAATTGTTGCGAAAGTGCCACGAGATTGCCAAAATTGACAGCTGAAGAAAAATGCGAAGACAAACAAAGCAAAATGTCAAAAGACTCCTCAATTTCGCTTACCGTGCATGTCTGCCTACCTCCCTGACTACACTTCTCTCCTACAAGCACTAAACGCATGCCTTTCCTCCCAGGATGAACACGCAGCGTGTAAACAGCGTCTAAATCAGCGATGCCCAAAACTTTCAAACGGACGTATGCACACCACTACATTAACAACGCAATAAATTTTTTTCACTGCGTAGCCGTCAAGTTGTTCTGACAAATTGAAGTGCGATAATAAAAAAACCAAGTAGAAGCAAAAGCGACAGTCAATCAGCGAACAGTTCAAGCGAACAGCGCTAGCATACCCAGTCGGATTTGGTTGCTGCAAAAGTTTACTCATCGAAGTGTTTTACACAGGGCTGCAAACCACTTCAAAAATTGAAACGGTTCGGTTCAGTGGTTCGAACCAGTTTTCTAGAACATGTACCGGTGCAGAAACCGGTTCCTAAGGTTCCCTGAACCGCGGTTTCGGTTCGGTTCAAATGGTTCAATGATATATTTTGAATTATTTTTTTATATATAATTTTTTATTGTTGGCTTTTAGTAGGTATAGAAATTCAATTTTTACATCAATTATTTGTAATATTTTAATTCTCTTTTTAATTTTTCTGTTTTTGTCTTATAGTAGGTATTTACAATAATAAAATAAAAAATATATAAAAATAATAAAATTCAATGCTTACATCAGTTATTTTTAGTATAAGTATTTTTTTTATGTGTTTAAATTTAATAACAGAATGTCTTCCAATAAATCTTTATCAATACTTGCTCTCAAGTCGGATAATATAAATTTAAGGGTGGAAAACGATCTTTCCACTGAGACCTGTGTTGCAGGAGCAGCAAGGACAATATTGGCTATAGCCTTTAATTCAATTTCAGAATGATTTTCCCAAAATTTTAGCACATTAGATGTTTTGGAAAGGCGTTTAACGTTTGCAAAGCTATTTATAATTTCCTTGATTTTTTTACCTGGTGACAATTCTCGCTTATCTAATTGCTCGAGCACAGCATCAAATTCATCATCGGAACTTATTTTCGATTGGGGAGATTGATCCACATTTTTCTGGCCGATTATATTTTGCCTCAATGTGAAAACTTTCTGTATAAGTATTTTTGCCAATTCTTTTTCGGAATCGGCAAGCAAAAGCTGATATCTGGGGTCTAAGTAAACAGCCGCTAAAACGCAAGAATTATTTAACAATAATTCACCCCGTTTTTTCAATGCTGCAGCGAAATTCTCGCTCATCCACCCAGTTTTCTGCTCCACTTTTAGCTTGCATGAATACCATGCAAAAAACATGTCACCTAATACAAGTTGTTTGTCTTGAAGTTTGAGAGAAATATTATAAGCTGGAAAAAGAATGTCGCATGCGCTTTCAATTTGCTGCCAATCGTAATCGGTCATATACAGCTCTTTAATGTCTTTAGAGCTCTCGCAACAAAAATCTTTAACCTCCAATAAACTCTTCAACATATTGTAAGTAGATCCCACCGAGTGACGCATTCTAGCATAGGCTTACGTAATTTTTTTGTTCGCAATAAATTCAGCAATGTAGGTGTTCTCAATTTTTTGACTACTACCTTGGCCTTGCTTCGCACATCCTTAATATCCTTTAAAAAATCGGATACTGCCAGGTTCAAAGTGTGTGCGGCACATCGAATTACACTAACGGAGGAAGATTTTATAAAATCATTCTCGAGTTCTTCACACATTTGTTTATTTAGATCGACATTTTCGATCGTATCTTGGTCATCGTTAACACAGTCAATATCTTTTTCATCCTCTTCACCTTCATTTCCAAGTAAATCATCTAAAATAAATTGAAATTATTTGTATACTCATTTATTGCATGAACATGTCGTTATTACTATCTGAATCTTCGATAGCAACTTTGTTGCTATTTTCATCACTTGGCACTTTTGAATTATTATTAAATAATTTACCAACGCAAACCATGTTGGCGGCATTATCGATTGTTATTGAATAAATTCGATCTATATTTATTTGAAACGATTGAAGAACGTCCGTGATTGTATTGAATAGATTCAATGCGATATGTTTCACAAATATTTCCTTCATTGCCAAAGTTTCAATTTGTATTTCTCCATTTTCAATATATTGTACGTTGATGCCTATTATAGATCGATCTAATCTACTAACGCAATCAACTTTAATAGAAAGTAACCTGCAATCAGAATAAAAATAAAATTTTAATTTGACAAAACATTGCAATCTGTAACTTACCGATTAGTTAATCTGTTTGTTATTTGAGAACTCACCGCAGAGGCTCGGATAATTTCTTCTTTTATATTTTGTCTGTTAATGGTAATACCCACTGTCTTGCAAATCGGATCAATAATTTTTCGAAAACCACTGTCTTCTAACATTTTCAGTGGTCTGCCATTCTTTGTGACCAGCTCCAAACAAGCTTCCAACAATTGTTCCTTTGTTAAAGAAAATTGTGCCTTCGGCGTCTTGGCTACAACGTATTTTAAAATGCTGTTGTCGTTATTATCCTGTTCACTCTTTTTCTTTTTCGGCAATAGTTCCACAATATCACTATGCTTCCTTTTCACATGTCTTAATAAATTTTCCGTATGTTTTCCAACCATTTGCATGTCGCAATGTTTGCACACACTTTTATTTTCTTTAGCATTGTAAGTGAATTCTTCATGCACTTTATTTTTTCTCATTTTGAATAAATAAACATATTAAAATTAAAAAGTAAATACGTAAATGTTTCGAACATGTAAATGCAATAAGTGATGTGCGCATTTTACTGATGACAAACGTCAGTATTACCACAATATTGCCATATAAATATAAAAATGCTTGAAATATGCTAGGTGCAGAGTTGCACTTTTTAGAAATATTTAGAGTAAAAATTGACTGAAAAATTCTGTATTTGAACCGAACCGAACCATTCGATTTTAGTGGTTTTCGGTTCAGTTCAGTGTTTTCAAAATAAAAATGGTTCGGTTCGTGGTTCGGCTGTTAACGGAAAAAATACGCCGGTTCGGTTCAAAACCCGGTTCGGTTCAAAACCGGTTTGCAGCCCTGGATTTTACTCTCTTGGAGTGTATGACCTTGTTGATAAATCACCAATGAAATAATTATCCAGACATTGGCCGTTTATTTTGTTCAGAATAACAAGATTATTTCGGCCGATAAGTGTACTTGTTTCCAAAATATGGCATTTTTTTAAATATGTCTTATTTTCCAAAAAATTTTAAATAATATTTTAAAAGATATCTAGTCTGTCTTTACCTTCACTGTTTCAAGACCTCACTTAATTTTATATGTGCTATTTCCTCTATAATTTTAAACTTAAAGTTGAAGTGCACCAGTGAAATAATATGATTACGATACTAAAATTTCTTGCGTTTTGTACTAAACTATTTCGAATTGATTCTGAGAACTAAAGGAAAAAACCTAGGATTTATCCCTTTAGCCAAATATTTCGTTTCATTTATTTCAAATTATTTAATGTGTTTTATTTAATTTTTTTTATGATTTATATGATTTTTTTTAAACTTTTAAAATGTTTTTAATTATTTATTATTACTATTTTACGCTTACGAAAAGTTAAAAATAAGGAGACCTCTAATTGCCAAACGCGAAGTAAATGCTCTTCACACACACATAACCGTCAAATCCATAATTAAAATTTCTTTCAATCTCTACACATATGAACATACAAACACTCGCAAAAGTACGAGTATGTCGAAAAAGAGTACGTCAGTGTTTAACACGGCCACATATTTTGCGAAATCATTTCAAAGGGGCAGAGTAAACGCATTCAAGTGTGCATAAAGTTAGCGTGACAAACTTCAATTCCCTACTCTTGGCAAACCAAGAAATAACATAAAATTATATCATTCATTTATTGTACCATTTCCTCGAAGTCATGCTCAATATCTGTCTGCTTTATTTACTTATCTTTTTAAAGAAACTAATTTAACTTCAACTTTTTTTTATTTAGTTTCACAAAATGTCATGGTTGTTTTGACATCTTTCCAAAGTCTTTTATATATCTGCGCGTGAATGACGGCAAAGTACATAACAACCGTGGAGGTAGTGAAATTAGTTATTTGACATTGTTAGGAATTTTGTGTCTTTATCTCTTCATGAAAGTGTAGTTTATAGCCTCAACAAGTAAGATAACAGGATCTAATTCCTTTGGAAACTAGTTACAGCAAAATATTACTTTGTTTCATGGATTGTCTTTGAAATTCCTGCATAGCATGTTTTCAAAAGGCAATAATCATAACAAGAACTGCATATGAATGTGTATATAAACGAATGCGAATTGGAAAAAAATCAAGGAGCCAAAAATTAATAACATTTATGTATGAAACAACAAAACCAATCAATATTTATTGCGAAGTCGGAGTCGCTTCAACAATGCTTTTCATACATAAGTAATTGCCTTGTTATAAAATGCGTGAACCCAATCATAGTAAATCTGAGGTTTTAGTATTTCACTAACAAAAAAAGCAAAAGAAAGACGGACGTTAATATTTAATAAAAAAGTTCGAACATATTCTCTTTAATTTCCTGGCAAAACCATTTATAAAAACAAAAATTATTTAATTATTCTGACATACTTCATTCAGGAGAATTTATAATTGCAGTTCAAAATGTAAAAAAACTGGAAACGTTTGTTTTGAAGGTTTTGCATTTGCTTCAGACATTCTTCTATCAGCAGAAACAAAAGCAATTTTTTTTCTCTTTTTTTGTCACAATTATTAGCCAAAAATTAGTAAGGAAAGTAAAATACAAGGGAAACCAAATTGTATATACCCTCCCGATGTATTTTTGTACGGGCAGTGCCACGCCTATTTTTAAAAATTTCATCAAAACCCAGTTTATTTCTTTCAATTCTCTACAAATACCAAATTTTAATAAATTCCTGCATTTTTCTAAAATTTCCGTTATATAGAAGCTTGGCGTGGTTATGGTCCGGACAGCGGTATCGAGGAAAATATGTTAACCAAATTTTGTGACGATACGTAACACCGTTATTGAGATACAGAAATTTTTTCTTAAGTGGGCGTGGCAAAGCCTATTTTTAAAAGTATCGTAAATATACAATTATTTCGTTCCAAATATCAAATTTCACTAAATTTTCGCTAATAAGGAGTATTTTTTTAGACGTGTGGTTTTCAATGAGGCAATACATTTTTCGGAGTTGATTTTTTGACAGCTGTTATTTGATTTATACTCAGTTTGCTGCAAAAATTGGTCGAAAAATGGGCCTCTCGGCTGGAATTTATTCGAACAAGCCGCGGCGCTCACTTGCACCAAATCATTTTTAAAATATAATGGCAAACTCTTGTCTTTATAATAAAGCTAAATTCTTAAATTAAATTATGAGCATTTCATTTCATCTTTAAAACCACATGTCTAAAAAAAACACCCTTTAGATACCGAAAACCCGAAGTTTTTGCAGTTTTCAAAACTTCCGTTATAATGCAGCGTGGTTATTGACCGATATCGACCATTTTTTCTACCAACCTTTACTGGCCAAATGGCAATCTATGTACAAAGTTTCATTAAGAAATCTTTATTTTTAATCAAGTTATCGTAACCACGGACAGACTGAGGGACGGACAGACAGACAGTTAGGGCTAGATCGATTCCTCTTTTCATTCTGATCATTTTGGTATACATAAGGATATATCTATCGCGATTATTTTTGGCTGTTACAAACAACCGTTATGGGAACAAAGTTAATATATTCTTGCGCGCAAGTACGCTCGGGCATAAAAATCAATTTTATTAAGCTCAAGGCCAGTTTATGGAAGATTTTGTGTGAATAAAACAACACAATACAGTATTTAATGGTAGAAGTTATAGTACTATTTCGGAAATCACCACATTTCCTCATCAGATTTTTTTAAATTTAATTAATAATATTTTTATTTTTCATCACAACTTTCCCAGGCTTTAAACCAAGGAGCTCGGAGTTGCAGAGCCAACACGCTACATGTGGTGCTAGGCTAGCCGAGTGGACTGCTGTGTTTATTCCATCTTCTTTAAATAAACCAATTATAAACAAGAGCAGCTAATCTGCCGCTATTTAAACTTGTTTGTGTTTTTTGCAAATTCTGTTTATGTAGTTATTAGAATGCATTTTAAATGTTAATAATTGACAATTTTATTGAGCTCAAGGCCAAGATTTTCGAAATAGTACTATAACTTCTACCTTTAAAAACTGTTGTTGTTTTTTCACCCAAAATCATTCATAAAATGGCCTCAATAAAATTGTCAATTATTAACATTTATTAGGCGAACAGAAAAATAACTAACATTTATACAATATTTTTAATAATAATTCTTAACCAAAGTTTTGAGGTCAAATCAAATATTGTCTTAATGTGAACCCATTGGAAAACAGAGCTGCTTGCTCAGTTTTGGATTCAGTTTCTTGCACCAAGTTTTAAGAAACTTATCTTTATTTAGGAAAATTTTATAGTAACATAAAACAAATTTCATAAAAACCATTATGTTATTGAAAAAAAAGACAATTCTTATGCGCTCAGTTTTATAAAGTCAATGTATACATGTTTTGTTTCGGGCTCATATTCAATAAACTCAAAACATACAAAATATTATCCCGAAACCATAAGCACAAACTTGAATAGGTCTCAAGTAAATTAATATTGTTTTGATAGTTAGAAATTTGAAATATAGCTACCTTTTCGATAACCTCAAATTCTTTTAGCTACTGCAATTTGCATGGACTTAATGGTTTTCTCACACTTCATTTTCTGGTTCGGTTTGTTTTTGTAATTGTAAGCAGAGTAGAGTAAGGAAAATAAATAAATAAATAACATTTTGCCTAAACATAGCGGTAGGCGACGCAAGAAGGAAGGCTACTTACAGATAGGCGGATTGACAAACAATGATAAACACAAATAAAAAATACGGTGGCAATTAAAACGAACACAGCCGTCAAAACACGCTATTAAAGTGTTGAAGGCAATTATGTTAATAATCCTGCTACATTATGGAATTGCTGCTTGTTTTTATTCTAGAATAAACATTTAAGCAATCTATCATAGCGTATGAACAAAATTTAACTATAAATCGATAGCCCATACTCTAATTGTGTTTGTCTTTGGACACTAATGTTACACATACGCCCAGGTTCCATATGGTCGCCGGCGCGATAAACACCGCTTAACACTTTTTTTAATTAAAATACCATTTGTTAAAGACGGAAAGAGGATAAATATTTCTTTAGTTTCTATGTCAGGAATTGATAAAAATAAGTGAAAATAATAATTCCTAACAGCGTTTTTTTTACATTAGACATTTAGGTTTGCTTTTTGTTGTTCTAAGACTCAGTGAACTATGAAGGTGCTCAAAAAACTCTGTAAAAAAATATTTAATTTTTTTTGGGCAATGATTGTTGAATTTATTTTTTGGTTTAATTTAATAAAAAACAAATAAAAATTAAATAAATAAGTTGGTCAACTTTATGATAATTTGGTTGAGCTATGTTTATTAAACGCTGGTTATATAAATGTGAAAATGTTAATTACGTTTAACATTAGTTTAAGTGTTTTATTAAAGTATATTTAATAGTTTATTAACATTTAATGATAAATAGATTTCAGTTTTTATGTAATTTAAACATAGGAAAAAAAGGAAAATTAAACTTAGCAATCTGTCGACTTTTCACTTCACCGCTGTTCGCTCACTCCTCTCGTTTTACACTATCTCTGTACACCATCCTTTGCCTCAGGGTTGCCAACCATCACATAAATACGTGCTATTTTTAACACTCACACCATATAGTTTGCGTTAACACTTCCACAACAGTCGGTTCTACGCTACCGAAGTGACTCGGATTTCATCCGACCAAGGACTGTTATTTCGGCGACCTAACCCCACTTAGGCTGCCGGACACCCCCAATCTTATCTCCCCTTGGGTGCAATACCTTGCAGCAGGATTGCTACTCATACTTCAGGCCAGGGCGGGCGTCGAGTCTAATCCTGGCCCAGAAACGTACTTCTGCTGCATCTGCCAGAGAAGGTTCCATCCGAATTCCACTTCGGTGAGGTATAATTCGTGCAACGGATGGTGCCATCTTAAGGTCTGCTCAGGCCTTAAGAAAACCAGGGAGTGGTCCACATCCCCGCTCCACCACACGTGGCGCCAACCAATAACTACTGGTTGCCCCCACCATCTGTTGTGTATGCCGGTCCAGAGTGCACCGGAATGCCTGCTCGGTCAGGTGTAACGCCTGCCAGGGCTGGTGCCACTTCCGGGCGTGCTCTGGACTACGCACCACAAGGGACTGGTCTGAGAGCTATACCGCTTCCTGCTGCCGCAACAACCCCCCGCAAATGTCGCTCACGAAACCGCCCACTACAACCGTTGGGTCCCCACAACCACAGCGGGATGTGTAGCCGAGACGGGCCGGCCCTCGGATCTAGTCCCTCACCCCCCTCAATGCGACAACCTTACCGAGACAGACGAGACTCCTACAGTTCAACTGCAACGGACTCTCGAGCAGGATCTCGGAGGTGGTTGCCTTCATGGCTCGGCACGGGCTGTTAATAGCTGCGGTCCAAGAAACGAAGCTACGTCGCAGTTCAACCTTAACTAACTGCGACGGTTACAACGTGCTTCGTAGAGATCGCGAGCGAGATAATGGTGGAGGCCTAGCCTTCATTCTACACAACACCGTGCAGTATCGTCTCATTGATGTAGACATCGACCCAAGGGACAGCGCCTTAGAATGTCAAGGGATTGCTGTCCGGTCAGGCGAAGTCGAGCTCGAAATATTTTACATATATATACTTCCTGTCTCCTGCTGTCCCGCTGGATATCACCCTGACATAGGTGCGCTCCTCAGTGGTGAAAACCGTTTGGTAGTAGGAGACTTTAATGCGCATCACGATCTTTGGTTCTCAAGCCTATCAAATGATCGTAGGGGAAATCTTTTGGCAGAGCAGATAGACGATTCGACATTCTGCACCATAAACGACGAAGCCCCCACCAGGATTGTGGGTAGTTGCAGTAGCTCGCCAGATCTAACAATAGCTATCGCAGGTCTGATAAATAGCATAACGTGGCGACCTATGCTATCGCTTGCATCAGACCACCTACCCATTGTCATCTCGATTGACAGACCTGCCAACTATGTTGCCTCGGATCACCACACCTATGTCAACTTCAAAAAAGCTTTACACTGCATCCTTCGGCCGACAGAACCAAACGGTCAGTCACCAGAAGGCTGCGCAAGTCAACACCAAGCGCACCAATTGTCCTCTCTACCACTGAGGTGAAGGAAGCCATCGGGAAGGCGAAAGCCTCCAAATCCATTGGCCCAGACGGGTTAAGCATGTTGATGCTGAAAAAATTGGGCACCGCGGGAGTAGCATATCTCACCAAGGTCCTTAACCTGTCGTTAAGCACCCTGGTCATTCCAGATATCTGGAAGACCAGTAGGGTGATACCACTGCTGAAACCAGGGAAACCGGCCTGCCAAGGCGAGTCCTATCGGCCGATCTCCCTGCTTTCCCAAGTGGTTAAGACACTTGAGGCCCTGCTGCTCCCGCATTTCAATCACCACCTCAGCCCGGCGAAGCATCAACACGGCTTCCGGAAAGTGCATAGCACTACAATGGCACTTAACGCTATAAACACTCAGATTAATCGTGGTCTCAACGGCAACCGGCCCTGTGAGAGAACTGTCCTCGTGGCTTTGGACTTGTCAAAGGCCTTCGACACAGTCAGCCACTCCATCTTGCTGAAGGACGTGGAGCGTGAAGGTCGTCAAGCGTCGGTGTGCTACCGTGACTCAGTGTCAAAAGCGTGAAGAATTAAGCAGGGGGTACCACAGGGTGGCGTCCTATCCCCCCTATTATTCAACTTCTACATCTGGCGACTCCCTTCCCCGCCAGAGGGAGTCACTCTGGTCTCGTATGCCGACGACTGCACGATAATGGCTACCGGCAATGGAATTGACGGCTTGTGCTCCAAAGTGAACAGCTACCTCCCAGATCTTGCTCATTACTTTACGGGACGGAATTTGAAGCTGTCTCCTGCTAAGTCCACGGCGACCCTTTTTACTTCTTCGACGAAGGAGGTCGGGCTCACCCTCTACATCCACATTGAGGGGACCCCCATTCCGACGGTTAACCACCCGAAGATCCTGGGAGTCACCATCGACAGCCTGGTCTCCTACAACCGCAATCGTCAACAAGGTACAGAGCCGCAACAAAGTCCTCAAGTCGCTCGCCGGCAGCACTTGGGGCAAAGACAAAGAAACATTGTTGGCAGCATACAAGACGATTGACCGGCCGGTTCTAAATTATGCCGCGCCAATTTGGTCGCCTGGAACTAGCAGGACTCAGTGGTCAAGACTGGAGACCTGTCAGAACGCCGCACTCAGGACAGTGACGGGATGTCTCCTGATGACGCCTGTGGATCACTTCTACCACGAGGCTAACGTGCTTCCAGTGCAGGAGCACAACATTATGCTCACAAAACAGTTTCTACTGGGGTGCCACCGTCCGGACATACGTACACCTACCGCTGGACCCAAGGGCGTACCGACAGGCTCTGGACAGCATCCACAGGGAGTCGGTGTCCAAATACATCGACACCCGCCATGTGAGTGCAGTCCTGGGAGTCCAACCACCACCCATAGCAGCTGAGGAGCTCCAGCTGCCTCGTGAGACCCGCGTCACTCTGGCTCAACTCAGATCTGGATATTGTAGCAGGTTAAACTCCTACCTATCCAGGATCAACGCCGACACCCCCAACACTTGCCCGGCATGTGAAAAGTCTCCGCACGACACCAATGACCTATTCACATGCCCGGCCAAACCTACTCAACTAACACCCCTCTCCCTATGGTCCGACCCTGTTGAAACGGCTCGTTTCCTGGACCTTTCGTTAGTTGAGCTTGACGATAATGATTGAGGGAGTCCGCCAACCCAGTGGGGTGTACCTAGCCGCTACAACAACAACAACAAGTTTGCGTTAGAAATTTAGATTGATGATTGTACGAAAAATTAAGGTGTTAAATGTCAACGCCTTGCCGCCGACCAGTAAAGCTAACCTAATGACTGCGCGTAATGTCCGTGATATTTTTTCATCTTTGTTTTCATCTTACTTTACGGATTTTGCCTTAGCCTTGTATTGCATTTCTTGGATTTGCGTTGGATTTACTTTAACAAGGGCAAAGCGTAATTCATGATTTGACTTATCGCAACTTTATTGCCAAAGAAGTTATATCGAATAAATAATGCAGAGACTGCCAAACTGAAGGTCTGCATTGAGTCAATATATTTAAAGTAATACTATTAATACTAGGTATTCCATGTGGATCAATAATGTGAATAGAGAAAAACAAAGGCTTACAACAGTCATTTTTACGCCAAAAGCAATCAATTTTCTTGCCGCTTCGACTCTTCTTTAAAAAATTTTAAAAATGTTGAAAACAACTGAAATCTATTTTTTAAAAAACGTTTATTGTAAAAAGTTTGTGTAATACATCAATAGCAATTTCTTTATTTTATTTGTTATCGTTATCGGTAAAATTATCGGTATTTTTTTTCATTTTCGTCGATATTATAGCGGTTATCGGTACTATTATCTGGATTGCACAAATAATAGTAATTGTCTTCATAATGGTTGTTATTGTTATTGGTCAACATACAGCGGTTCATATCGGATTCGTCATAGTTTTATTTATTGCAATTTGTTTCGATAAAATTAAAAATTCGATCAATAACTAACAAGATTTTGAGTGAAAAAACAGTATTGATAAAACTGCGACAGATAAAACGGTCTCGATTACAAAAAACATCACAAACTATAAAAGTTACTGTTCGAGCTGGGAGGAATAGGGTCGGGGTTTCCTCTTGAATTCAACGGGGTTCAAAAAATAGGAAGCCAAACCTCCGAAAACTTTTGGATCTTTAATTTAATCTGGGTAACAGGACTCGAGAAAAAGGAGAAAAATTAACGAGTCCGTGCTATCACAGCGACATCTGCCAGTGGAATGTTAATAGCTCACAATGGCAGAATTAATTGTGAATGCTAATGTAAACAGCTCGCGTAAACAGTTACCTTATAAAAATATTTCAATATAAATTAAATGTCAAATAGTCTTTATCGGGTATATATTATAAATGTTTTCTATTTTAATCGTAATTGGTATCAATGCCCCTGTTTTTCGATATTTTAACCGATATAGTTTTTTATTATCGATATCACTTTGTCGTTTATATTCCTTAGGCCCAGTTTTTCAGTGCAAGTTGAAATCTGTGTGTCGTTTAAACTAAGTTTAAACCTGTACCAATATCATTATCAATCGGTTTGGCATTAATATTATTATTGCCATTACCACTACTATTACTATTACCAATGTCATAATAATGCATAATAATTACCATTACTATTCGCATTACCACTGTAATTACCATTTTCATAAACATTGCCATTACTATTACCATTACAATTATCATTACCATTATCATTACTATTATCATTACCATTAGAATTACCATTTTCATTACCATTACCAATACCATTACCATTATAATTGTCAAATTTCCTTTGTTTTTTAATTCACATACTGCATCTTTCTCTGTGTGTCCGCTAAGTAAACGCTAAATAGCCGTCACCTTCGTTCAACCGACGAACCAGCAAATGCATTAAACATTATTTTCTGACTCGCATAATAGTTCGAAACGTAACAAGAAGCCCTACCTACGCTGCCTTGCTACGTTTTCAGGTGTCAAATTAAGAGTTCGTAAAGTGTCTGCTGCACCGGAAAGAACAAACACCAGCAGCTTCAATAATAGAGAGAGCATAAGTAGCCACATTCGTAGCCATCAAGCAGCTTCGCTAACTTAAATGCCGCCTCTTAGTAATTTAAAATGCCTGTATAAACTTGTAGAGGATAAAGGACTTCATATGGGGATATAGTATGATAGCGATAAAATCATTTTTAATTTCTTTTAATTTGTTGACTACTTTTCTTCATTCTCTATGCGACCACTTCAACTAGTATGCATTATTTCAAAGTAGAAGACCTTTTGAAGCTGATTTTGTTCAAATAATACATTCTAAGTAAATGTAAAGAGTTAAGGTTTTGCAACTCCATATTCTACAATTGAATATGAAGAAAAAAATAGAAAGCTCTTTTAAAAAATTAGAGCAATTTTTTTTTTAATATTCTGATTAGCAAAAAAGTCCAATAATAATTTAATATCTAATCTCAAAGTTAATTAAATTAAAGAATAATATGCTGCTCATGGTGTTTACTTAATAACGTAATTTTAACTTGCTTTAATAAACCGTCGTCTTATAATATAATAGTAATTATATTCACAGTAGAGTGCATTGAGATGAGAGGAGTATTGTGAAAGATTTTTTGAGCACATCTTCGACACATTCGGAGGAACACGTCTTAAGAGGCCTTCATTGTCAGCGAACAATCCTACAGTGTTAATAATATGAGGAAATATTCTATGGTAAGGGCTTGGATGCTATTGACAACTGAAGTTAAAGGATAGCTCCTCAGATACCTAGATATTTTCCTCTTAATACATCCATTCCTGGCGAAGGTGTGCAGAAACATAAAGACTTAAATTATAAAATCGGCTTATCAGCGTTAGTTCCTGTGATCCGAGATTTTCTGTAGCTACCAAACACTTTATTCTGTGCAATCTATCTTCTTATCTTCTTCTTATATATAAAAATGAAACGCTATTTCGTTATGTCCGCGCAGAACATCCGATCCACAGCACGAAAAGACTTGAAAATGTGCACAGTTATTGGTTTATTCCTGCTGAAGGTCCTAACGGAGGCTTTTTTTATGTTATAGGTAAGACATGGTGCTAATTTACATGAGGCCCCACATATCCATTCGTGATCGTAGATTGTTCGTAATCGTTGAAGTTTGTGATTGTATATGTACTTGGAAACGTGTATTTATCCGTCGTGATAAAATACATAAAGGAAGCGCTCCCCAAATGATCCCAAGACACTAAAATTCGTATTTATAGCCCGATTTCAATCAGTTCAGTATTTCTGAACTAACCGATTTTGATGAACCTAATGTGTTATTCTACTTGTATAAAGAAACATTGAAACGTGTACAGCAGAATTCAAAAGGTGTTTCATTTACTTCTAATAAATTTTGGGCGGGACGAAGTTCGCGGGGTCTGCTAGTATTATATATGTAATTATAATATCCTTGGAATTCACTAACAATTATAGACTTTATACGAGTAAATTAGTTAACTTATAAAATATAATAATTCAAACCAGTTAGTTTTTTTATATTATTTTATGTCTTTTTTCCAATATTTTTTATATAAACGAATATAAATGACACCCTTAGTTCCAAATGATATTCAACATTTTCTAGGTTTCGCTTTAGTGTTCCTTCTTATATCTATTATGCGCATATTTCGCTTCAAAAAATGGCGTTTTAACGCTTTTGACAAAAAAGCAGTTAAGCGGATTCCAAAGTAAACATTATTGTATATAAATATTAATTAATTGTTAGGAAAATCATACACGGTAGTAACTGGATTTTTGCACGTAATGAAAACCGGGCTCGGTGCAAGGTTCGAGGTTTTCGAAGTTATTAAGTTTTTATTTTCCTTATACATAAAATGCACATTCGTGAACTTCTTTAGAATCCAATTTTATTGTTAAGTATTTGAATTCAAAACACTCAAGTTGAACGTGTTGATATAAAAATAGATATATTATATATGAGTACATATGTGTGTGTACATATTTCATATGCAAGGGCGTAGGCAGGAGGGGGAGGGGCGGGGAAATAGGGCCGCTCCCCGCCCCCCCCTACAATAATGGACGATTTTTTTTTATTATTATGTACACATATTAAAAAATGAGAAATCTTAACATAATCAAAATATTGTGTATATTTTAATTTAAATTAATTACTAAACAATGCAAAAACTTTGATTTGCAACTCTATTCAAAAGAAGTTATCAATGATAGTTATCGATCAAAATTATAATGGCAATGCCTTGTACAACCGCAACCGTGGAACGATCTTTCAGTACTCTTAGAAGAGTAAAGACTTGGCTGAGAACTACAATGGGAGAAAATCGTTTAAATGGTAATAAAATGTACAAAGCAGAAACTTTAAACTTATTTTATATTTTATAGGATTGTGTATGTTAAGCGTCCAGAGAGCTCTAGTGAAAGAAAAGAAGAATGAGCTCCAGGAAGACATTTTGGAACTCTTTTCATCAAATCCAAGACGATTATTATTTTCATAAAATATTAATAAAATATAAATAAAAATAAATATTTAAATTAATATTGATTTAAAGTTTTTTCCTGCCCCCCCCCTACCTTCAGGCCTGGCGACGCCCTTGTTCATATGTAATAAAAGACAATCAATTTTTTTTGTTTTGTGCAAGTTTCCTTGGTCAGTATTACGCTGCTTCTGAGTCTCTGAAGCGCCATAATATCGGGTAAAGAAGCATTGCTTTGCTCCGCCCATTCTAGGCAAAAATTTAATGCTGATATAGTCTCCTCAGGGGTGACTTTATTCCATCATCGATACTGTGCTATTCATTTTGTGCGGTGGGCGCCGGAGTTTCAACAATCCATTGTTCCATGTGTGAAAACTTTTGTCTAAGGACTTGATAAATCTTTGTTTTCTTACAATGTCAGTACTCTCTTTAAATGTTAGCTACTCAAACTATTTTTTGCCATTGTGAAAACGAACTACCCAAAAATCTGCTTAAAGCTATTTCAAATGGCTTAAAATACAAATTTCTACTTAGCTTACTTCATTGCAGTCTTGTCCATTTTCGCTCTACAACTCTCACTCATATATGTACATAAGCCTTGTTGGCTTTAGCTCGCTAATTAGACGTCGCTTTTATTTCCGCCAAACCAACTCTTATTGTGGTGCTATACCGCCATAAGCGACAATTACCCAATTAATGGGTTGTCATTGTCCCTTCTCGTTTTTTTCTCCTTCAGAACTGACGCTTTTATCAAATTTATCTCCTCGTTATAGCAGTCAGGGCGCTACGGAAAAGCATTGCATGCCATATTGTAGCGCTTGCTTATTTACTGAACTTACTTCATTCGCTCGATAACCGCCTATTCCAATTTGGCCGAGCTTAACACAGCACGCCAGTTATTACTCTCTTTCGCTAACTGGCGCCAGATGGAAATACCAAGCGTACCCAAGTCCATTACCGCCTGGTCTTTCCAACGCAGAGGAGGCCTCCCTTTTCCTCTGCAACCACCGGCGGGTACCGCGTCGAATACTTTCAGAGCTGGAGCGCTTTCATCCATTCGAACGACATGACCTAGGCAGCGAAGCCGCTGGTTCGTAATTCGCTGCACTATGTCTTTGTCGTTTTAAAACTCGTACAGACCATCGTTCCATTGTACGCGGTATACGCAGTTGAAAAGACGCAACGGTCTAAAAACCTTTCTCTCGAACACTCCTAGAGCCCTCTCATCAGATATTTTCAACGTCCATGCTTCTGCGCCATACAATAAGACGGGCATAATGAGAGATAGATAGTGGTTTTTATCCGTCGAGAGAGGACTTTATTGTTCAGTTGCCTACTCGGTCCGAAGTAGCACTTCTTGGCAAGAGCGATCCTCCAATGGACTTCGGGGGCTGCCATTATTATCGATGTTAATGCTGGTTCCTAAGTAAACGAAGTCTTCTACCTTTTCAAAGTTATAACTGTCAACAGTGATATTAGATCCCAATCGTGAATGTGCCTCGTTCACATCCAGACCCAGACACTGCGCGGTTGTTAAGGCCGATGATGTGAATGTCATCGGCGTACGCCTGCAATTGCACACTCTTATAAAAGATGGTACCTGACCGATTTAGTTCTGCGTCTCGAATAATCTTCTCCAGCATCAGATTGAAGAAACCGCACGACAAAGAGTTACCCTGTCTGATACTTCGGTTGTTATCAAACGTCTCGGAGAGGTCCTTCCCAATCCTGACGGAGTTGGTGGTTTACTCAACGTCAGCCATATAATTTTTGCCGGGATACCAAATTCAGACATTGCGGCATAAGGAAACTTCTTCTATTGCTTTCGAGGGTGGTTTTAAAGTTGACAAAAATATGGGTCTTTTCCAAAACTTGGCTCACGGTGAATATCTGGTCGATAGTAGATTTACCAGGTTAAAAGCCACACTGATAAGGTCCAATCAGTTCATTGACGGTGGGCTTTAGTCTCAAACACAATACACTCGATAAAACCTTATATGCGATGTTAAGAAGGCTGATACCGCGATATTTGGCGCAAATTGCAGTATCACCCTTCCTGTGGATTGGGCAAAGTACACCACTAAGTAGTGTGGTGAAGTGCTGCCTAAATAATTTAAGTATGCTGTGGACATCAGTCACCAGGTCACTGTTGTCATCCTCACAGGAATTTACCCCCGATCTTGAAACCAAAATTTCAATCTGTTCACATTCACGCATTGCGGCCTCTCTCTTTTTCTCTCGAAAAATGCGTCTCGGTTCGTTCTTCAACTCACGATATCTCTCCCGCAAGGCTCGTGTTGCGCCCGATCGCAACGTGGCCTTGTAGGCAAAAATCTTTCCTTTCCGTGGCAAATCGACATTCCTCATCGTACCAGTCGTTTTTTCGAACTCGCTGAAAACCACTAGATTGTTTAGCGACGGTACGTTAAGAGCAGAAGGTGTGGTTCCATTGCTCTGAAATGTCACTGTGTTGTGCAGTGCGTCGTGTAAAGTGGGGGTCTTGCCCTGTCCTACTTTGCTGGTCATTACACTTTTTGTGATGGTTTTCATTTTCTGTTTCCTTATCTATTTAGCTTCTACTTACTCGTTCTTTTCACTTTTGTTAACGTCAATGCTTTATTTGTGTTTCATTCGTTGTTTCCCACAAAAAAATGTTCCCACCCTTTTTATTTATTTATCTTAATATCATATTCATTCAATGGCTCCTTTCTTGTATTCAAATACAATGCTTATCTTGCGTTGATCGGTCAACTGTTCGTTTTGAATTTTCCATTGTAAATAAAATTAAGTTAAGTAGTTAAAAACATTTAAATTTTTTACTCATCATATATGTTATGCATAAGCAATTATATAACAGAACCACAGTAAAAAAATTGTAAGGAAAATATGAAAAAAGGTATCAAAAAAACAAAAGAAATTACTTAGATCAGTGTCAAACAACTTTTTTACAAACTGCGCTTTATGTGGAAATGCACAAATACTACTGTTACGAAAACACCAAGCAGGAGGGTAAGGAGCTAGCATTCGTCGAGGCATAGAATAGGATCTAACATTTGTCGAGGCATAGAATTGAGTTCCATATTGTGGATGCTTTTGATAACTCTGTCCTCTGGAGGCATTAATATATTAGTTGTCAGTTTTTCTGTGCTAATATTGATTATCGATTTAAGAGATCCCAATGCACTTTCAGTATGAAAGATAACACTGGTCTACAAAAAAAAATCATATTTGCTTTTGAAGTCACATAGTGTAGGTTTTGGTTCGGTCGAGTACAATACAAACCCGGGTTCGAACAATTTTCTACACCCAAACAATTTTTTTTTATCGTTTAGAAACAGATTTTTCGTGTTTTTGAGTAGTTAAAAATTTTTGACGAACAATTTTTTAACCGATTCAATTTCAATACGGTTTTAGAAAGGTCGGCGTTTGCGCTTTCGAAATATAATTTTTCAACGGGACTTTGAACAATCTCAAAGTTTTGCCTTTTTTTTAGACTTAAAATATAAGTGACTACAAATTCTTGTAGTTTCTACGCTTTCAAACAATACAAACGCTCATTTATGAAAATCGACCAAATATTTTTAAAGATACGGAATCTTCCATAAAAAAAATTGTTTGATTCCGCGAGTTTTCTGAAAAAACAAAACCCATGTTATAGCACAGATACTACAGTATAAATCCATCTGAACTAGAGATGAGTATATGCTTATATCATGTTTCTGAGGACGACAAAACCGAATATAATATGAATTCCGTCTTATGACGTCAGGTTTTTAACATAACCCCTTTTCTCTTATCTGATTTACCTTTTCATGTTCCGCGTTATTCCTTTAGGCAAAGGGTGACTTTTTACAAGAAATCTTTAAAGACCATTACTTAATGTTCGCTATTTTTAAGGATTACATTACATTAAATTAATACCATATATGTGGTTGTTCTATTATTTAATTCATTATTCATGGTACTTTGACGAATAAAACTGTTCAGCATTTCAGTACTATTAATACGTTTTTTGATCATTTGCTTACTGTTCATCATGCATTAACGGTATTTTTCGTAGTATTTTTATTAGGTCATTGACCTGTAAGACTTAAGCTTCTTTTGAAAAAATGAATGAATAAATAAATAAATAACCTCAAAAATTCCCTGCAGATATCGAAAAACTCGAAACAATGTGATGTGTCATGTCTTTTGGATCGATTTCGCGCACAGAAAGGAATGAAGGTTATAATCAATACTAAATGAGACACTTTTTTAAGTTTTTATTTTTAATATACCATAAATACCTTAGATATCATGTTTTCGCAATCATGAAATAAACTTCAAAAATGCTTGGTCAATATTTGCGTTTGTAAGAAGAATCATCACTTCCACGTTTCAACAAGCTTATAGTCAACATCGACAGCTCTAAAAAGTCGTTCGATCGGGATCATCAAATGTTCGTTTGCCTTAATAAAAGTGTCAAATCGCGCACGATATCCTGATAGTCTGCATTCGATATCAAATGCAGTTCTGTCGATATTGCTTCCATAGGATAATATAGACCGTGTTCTGAATTTTTATCACTCAGAATCTGAGATTGTGACGAACTTTCCGATTCTCTTGGTGTAGCCTGCTTGTCTCGACTATCTCCCAAGATTGGTTTGGATACGGATAACACATTGTCATATTGTATAAGGTCTCAAGTTTTGGAGTGATGACCTGCGATATTTGTTTGGCAAAAGTAGCAATCTTTTGTTTTATAGATAACTTGATAATGCCAAACCATAGGTATCGAAAAGGCCAGCAATCGCTTATGACATTCCTCCGATTAACATTGTCTCAGTGTACTACAGCATGTAACACAAGCATATTCAGGTTCGAACCACTGGCTATTAATATACGTTCTATTAATATACGTTCGATTGAAATAATCCTTCGATCACGGCTTTATTCATAGCCAATTCTAATCGATGCTTTTTATCTACCAATAAGCCTAAGACATAACAATATTATATTATTATGTTGCACTAATCTTGTATTCAACTCAAAATCAACAAATTCGTCACCAATAACTGCAAAAACAATCAATACACACAAGTGTACAGTCGCGTGCTTTGTTTCGTTCTGTAATTTTTTTGAATTACAAATTGGTTCAAAGTTGGCAATGGCGTGCGCTAGCTGGCGCACTTGAGCGCAGTTGCACCCTATAGACAATTTTTATGTACTCAAAAACACGAAAAATCAGTTTTAAACCAATAAAATATATTTTTTGGGTGTAGACAATTTTTCGAACCCGGTTTTGTATTGTACTCGACCAGACCAACAACCTCCATGTCACTTCAGAAAAGCAAAACCACTGGACCACCGGTAAATAATGATGTTGTACGAAAGACTCCGAGACCGTAACCATTAACAGCGTTATACACGGATTCGATTTTCGTAAGGTTTGCTTTTGTAGTGTGACCACAGACAGCTAAGCCATATTCAATCTTTGTAATTATAAGAGATTTGTTTATGTTTACACCTTTTTCAGTTTAAGTTCAGAAAGTTGCAATTCAAATTCAGAATTTCCATTTGAAATTAAGAAAATTACAATTCAAATTCAGAATTTCCATTTCAAATTCAGAAAGTTGCAATTCAAGTTGAGAATTTCCCATTTAAATTCAGAAAGTTGCAATTCAAATACAGAAATTTACAATTTAAGCTCAGAATTTCCATTTCAAATTCAGAAATTTTCATTTCAAATTCATAAAGTTACAATTCATATTGAGAAATTTTCAAATTATGTTAAGAAATCTTTTTTTTCGAAATGTACATACATATGTATATGTAAAATTTGTGCAATATGTAGTTTGCATTGAAGGAATAAGTACTCATAAATAATGAGTGTCGGACGCAGAATCAGTTTTAACTTTGCCTATCCCTCAGCCTGATACTTAACATAAGAATGGATTGAGCTAACAACGCATTAACTTTTAGTCTTCAGCTCTAATTATTGTTTTTCATATAGCGATAAGAGTAACAATACAACAATTATACGAGAACAAGAAACCATAAAATATTTAAATACATACATACATGTACATATATAAAAATGTGCATGAAATATATGTATACATATATATAAGTAAGAGTGAATATAAACTGGGAAGAAAAAGGCGCGGAGTTAAAGTCAAGATTAGGTTGACTCTGAAGTTAAAAGTAGGTTTTTGACGGAATTTTCTATGAGATGTCTGTCAAAAAAGCTGCCTTTAACATTAGAGTGTACTTAATATTGAAGTGTGAGTTTTTAAAACTAACTTTAGACGCGACTTATACGATTTCTATTGATCATTATGTTAGTTTTATGTATTTTTATGTATGTGTATGTATATGAGATTTAGTTACTAATTTTGGGCTATAAATGATGTTATAGCTATTCACCGGCCGGCATATCACGCAAGTAGAGTGCATCGGCATGGAATGAAAAACAATGTTGTGTTGCACGAGCGCAATCTCCACCTGATATGGCTACCTTTTTTTTCTAAGTAATGCCACCTATGCTCTGTTAATCCTGAACATAGGACATTGGTCACATCCATACTAGATTTGACAAGTGACTTTATTTTAGACCATATTGCTTCTACTCGATTTAGCATAGGTGAATATGGTCCCAAACGAAGAACACTTGCCTGCCCACTCGAATGCTCTTGTACGGCAGACTCTATTTTGGAGTGACAAGGCGCATTGTCACATATTAATACCAAGTCACTGAAGGTATTTCCAGAATCACGCCACTTCTGCAAAACGTTTCCTATCCAGTCTCTACAGGATTCTGTAATAAAAGAGCCTCGCTGTCGATCCAGGGTGACTAGTGAAGAAGCCGATATAGCTCCTATGAGGTGGCTGTTTTCGCGACGAGCAGCTGGCAATGACTGTACTGCACAATTTCCCTTTTTAACGACCACGCGAATGTCGACAAAACAAATTGAAGTTGGTTTCATCTATGAAAACCAGCTGTTTCTCGCTTGTATGTACATATATGTTGAGTTGGTTTGCATATGCTGCTCTTTTGTTTTTGTTTTGTTGTGAATTAAGTGTACATGGTTGTGTGTGAACTTTTTTGATAGTGTACATTTTTCCTTCAAGATAATTATAAATAGTTGACAAAGATACTGTTAAATTAAAGTTAATATAAATTTTTGTCTGTATTTGCCGAAATGTAAGACTGCACTCTTCCTCAATCCAATGTAGGATTTCTCCAATTTGATCGTTCCCTAGCTTGTTGGGTTTTTTACCCCCCATAGGATCTTTAGTACTTCTACCTCTCATCACCCAGATGTAAGCAGTTTTGTATGTTATTCCAAGAGACGAAGCTAAAGGCCAACCCTCTCCCCAAGCTCCCACTTTTATTATTCTCTCCCGATCTTGAGTAGAGTATATATATAATTCTTTCTATGTCTTCGGTAGCAGATGAAAATATAAGAAATTATTACATGCATAGTATTAATGGCTCACACAAGTGTCACCGGTGTTCTTTTTTTTGCAATAGCGGAAGTGTTTTTATTATTGCTAATTTTTATTACTTAACGTAAAACTTCCAGATAAGTGCATCAAGTGTTTAGATTTCTTCAGCATGGCCCCCGGGCCACCCATCCTTGGGGATAACAGGTTTGCATTGCTTGCCGCTGGATCCCAACCAAAAAGAAAGACACCCACCTACTCCCCCTTAACTTTCCTGGCTTGCCGCAGTCCAAGAAAGAAAATCCGAAGTACATTCTAATTAATACAACTCACTTAAACAAACCGATTTCAAAATACTCTGGCTTCGCTGTGCACAAAGCCTTAGAGGCCATTAGCAAAGAAATCATCTCGATTTCCGAGTTGCGTGCTGGAAATCTTTTGCTGCTTGTAAAAAACAACCAAATTGCCCAAAAATTCATTTCAACCAAAAAACTACCTGGTGTGTGTGGAATTTAAGCAAAATACAATGACAGTCTTAATAGTGTGAAGGGTACAATTTTTGCCCCCTGTCTCAACAATGTCAGTGAGAAAGAGATAATAGAAAACATGAAAAAACAGGGTGTAGTCGAGGTATACAAATTCTCTAGGCGTACGGAGGGAGTACCACTTCCCCAACCCACGGGTGTTGTTTTACTCACCTTTGATCTCTATGAGCTACCCGAAAAGGTAGAAGTATCTTGGCGAAGCGCAAAAGTAAAACCCTACTATCCCAACCCAATGCGATGCAAATCTTGCCAATTTCTTGGTCATACCGCGAAACGCTGCAATAAGGCCCCTGTGTGTGCTTCATGCAGCCTTCCTATTCACTCTTCCCCATGCACACGCACACTATGTGTAAACTGCTCCGGAGATCACCCGTCCTCTGCCAACACTTACCCCAATTATGTACAAACGAAAGAGATACTAAAAATTAAATGTCAAAATAAATGCTCCATGAGGGAAGCAATTAAACTGTATAAAGCACAAACACCATTAATATTGAACACTTCCTTCGCCGAAGTTGCTAGAGAAGCACAGTTGTCAAATAGTAACGCCATGTCAACCTGCAATTCTCTTGCTATACCTACACCCGCTTTAGTAAACAAATCACTCATTACTACTTCACCCGACCTTTCTTCCAAGAACTCACCACTCACCAGCTCTTCACCACCCGAAAACTCAACCGTAAACATCAATAACCAACCAGCTAGCAACATCTCAGCCTCCTCTTTCACTCCTGTTTCACAGTCATTCTCACACACACAACTAAACCTCGAATCAACTTTCGCCAACATTATCGCTCAAGCCGACTCTTATCAAAACAACGCAGCTTCGCCTGCATTCTCAACAGAGACAACTGATACTTCAGTTATAAATCTCTGTCTTTCGCAAAGCAATTAAGACAACAAAGCAATCAACGATGCTTTGATCATGTCAGTGAACGACTGTCATTAAATATCAAACACTTTCCATATAGCATATAAACATCTCATTAGCAACATTTTCCAGCAACAATGCTTAATATCTTACAGTGGAATATGCACGGATACTACAACAAATTTCACGAATTGAATATTCTAATTAAAGAACACGCTCCAAGCATAATTTCCCTTCAGGAAACTAACCTTGCAGCAGACAAGTCTGCGGCAGCACCTAATCAATACCAAAGCTATTTTTATAACTTGCCTCAAATCGAACTAGCCAGCAGGGCATCGCCGTTTTAATAAAGAAGTCAATACCACACAAACAAATCCCTATATCTTCAAATATAGCCACAATAGCTATAGAAATCGATCGATCGGCGATTTCAATGCGTGGAGCCCTCTTTGGGGTCCTGCCACCAGAAACATCAGAGGCACTGCGATAGAAGACTTAGTCTTCTCTGAAAATCTTACGATACTGAATGATAACAAACCAACACACTTTTCCACACACAAAACATTCACCACAGTAGACCTTACCACCTGCTCCACCAACATTGCACCTAAATTATCCACAAACACCTTTTCCCATCTGCACGGTAGTGATCATTATCCTATCCTTACATCCCTTTCCACTCCTTTTACTTCTAAAAGCCCACCGAAGCCGAGGTTTCTTATAGAAAAAGCTAACTGGGGCACGTTTGAAGCGGTTCGATATCAAACGACTTTCTGCCACTTATTCTCATTCGCAGATAACATCAATAGATAGCGCACACGGCCCCATTGCTGACCATAAGCAAATTGCAAATCACTTGGCAAAGTACTGGTCCGATTATTCACACAATTCAAACTGCCATCCTACTTTCTTAATAGTATTTCCAACAGTTTGCATGAAGAAAAGTTTAATAATGCTATACAACAACATTTTAAGCCAAGGTACGTTTCCTCAGGCTTGGAAGTACGCAGTCGTTACTCCCATTCCGAAATCTGGCAACCCCACGACAGAAACTTCAGGCTTTAGGCCTATTTCTTTACTCAATTGCTTAGGGAAACTTCTTGAAAAAATTATAGCAAGATGTATTTCATGGTATGCCTCAACCAATAACTCTATCAGCCCTCAGCAAATGGCTTTTAAGGAAGACACAGCACCATTGATGCTTTACTCCTTTTTGAGAATCACGCATCTTCCGCCTTAGCAAACAGAAACCATCTCTCCGCCTTTAAAAAGCCTTCGATCGCGTTGGAGTCCACGTTATACTACGGCAACTTGAAAAATGGGGCATTGGGAGCGATATTCTAAGGGTCATACAGTCATTCCTCACAAACAGGAGATTTGTTTGTAAAGTGAACAACACATTGTCAGACCCCTTTCCTCTCCACAACGGAATACCCCAGGGTTCTCCACTATCTGTAACCCTATTTATCGCTGCTTGTAATGAAGTCAGTCACATAATTAATAAATATAAAAATATAGATCATATATGCTATGCTGATGACGTGTTAATTTTCAGTAAACTTAATAATTTAAATGTCGTCAAACGTGATTTCACTAATATTCTTAAGGATCTAAATATATGGTCTGAATCTTCGGGCGCCAATGTGGCGGTAAATAAATGCAAAAATTTCCATATTTGTCGCAAGCACAAATGTGATTACCTTGAAATTATTTACAATAACAGCCCAATCCCAAACACTAATAGTCTTAAGTTCTTAGGTGTAACTTTTGATAAAAAAACTTACCTTTAAGGAACATGGTTTATTCTTAAGAAAACAACTGGCTGCCCGACTGTATATTATTAAATATTTGTCATCTAAACATTGCTTAATTAACTCAGCAACTCTAATAAATGTAACTAGGGCGCTTGTGTTGTCGAGGATAGATTACGGCCTACCTATCTATGGTAATTGCGCGAAAAACCACATCAAGCAATTATACTCTCCATACCACATGACAGTAAGCAGAAGCATTCGCGCCTTTCCAAACTCGCCCACCAAATTCGTTCTGGTGGAGGCCGGCCTACCCAAAATCGAGGAAAGTTTCGAACTGAACCTAATCAAACTTGTACCAAAGCTTTTTATTTGTTACAACAGCACTCTGTATGAAACAGTATTGTCCGACCTCCAAAGGAAAATTAACCCTAGACGGAAATCGACAATTTCACTCTGCATAGAAGCCTCAAAAAAGCTTGGGATCACAGTGCCATTTCTGCGACATAGAGAAGTACTTCCTTCTCGGCAGATAAAAAACACGTCATTCATTTTAAGCTTGGAGAAATTCAACAAAACTCACACCAACCCCGCTATTTATCAACAACTGTTTGCTGAGTCTACAACTTCTATTCTCCCCGAATGGAGTTTAATCTTCACGGACGGATCCAAAACCGAGACAAGTACGTCATTCGCAGTTTTCGATGACAAAGGAGCAACAATAAAAGTAGGAATCCTGCCAAGCTACGCCTCCATTTACACAGCAGAGCCGCAGCGATCCTCAACGCTATCATTTTCGCTTCGAATTCCAAATTGAAAGCAATTATTTGTACAAATAGCAAATCAACTATATCAGCGGTCCTAAATACGCATCCGCAGAAAATTAGCCGATAATAGCGCCAATATAAAATAAATGTGGGTTCTCGGCCACGCAGGCATACTCGAAAACGAACTTGCGGATAAACGTGCTAAACTTTCTGCTACGGAACCGCTCGTTACTTTTGACTATCTTGAGAAACACAACTTATTTAAGCTGGCACACAAACAGCAACTTAGCTCACTAATGGAGAGTTGGAGGCAAATCCAGCACCAATACATTTTAAATAACCCAGATAGGAGCAAACCAACCTACCCACCAAACAGTCGATGCAACGATGTTAAATCATTTGTCCGCCTACGTCTAGGGCACACAATAGCCACAAACTCGTACTTCCTAAACCGCTCCAGTCCGCCTTTTTGCCAACATTGCCCGGGGGCTTCACTAACAGTTCACCACCTACTCGACGAATGCCACCAGCACACAGTAATTAGGAAATCTATCTTCGATAACCAAACACCTACAACACTTTTAAAAACTACGTCTTTCCAGAACGTAACAAAAACTAATACGACAGTCGTTCTAGCCTAGACAAGAACTTTGTGTTTCACTTTAGCTTGTATACGAGTATAAACTATATGAGGGATTTTAAATACATGAACCATTGACAATTGAAGTAAAATTTTACCATCTAGCTTTAAATTCACCAGCGAGCCGAAGGTCCTGGCAGCCAGTGCTCCTTTTTTTTTCGTGTAAAAATAATTGTATTATTAGTTCACGTTTAAAATAATAATAATAATTGTCGTTAGACATACATATAACACAATTATCTTTAAGCTCCATTGCACTTTTTTATTTTCTTCTATGTATATATAAATAATTTGGTTGGAAAAAATCCTTGGACTGAACCCTCCGCGAGGATGCCGACAGGAAATGAGCACTACAGAACAATCCCGTACGATGTCGGGAAGATGCTCAGCTAAGATCAGGGATCAGTTTAATGTGCTTATGTCTCCCAATGGCTCTGTTATATGGAAATGGTTCTTGATCGTGGTCTCTAAGGTAGGGGCTCACGGTCCGGCGATCATCACGGCGATGAACCGATTTTGCGAGCCCATTGGAAATTGGTGGAATTGGCGTTATCGGGAATTGCGGTAAGTGTGCTTCGCGCGAAACCTGGACCGCCACCATCATGTAAGGATGCGGGTTGGTTCCAGGGCAGTGTAAAGGTGGTTGCATGCGATGACACCAGATCTGCCGAGATGTACAAGAAGGCGGTTGCGAGTTTGGGAGAGGTCTACCCGGGTGCGAAGCTCCGGGCCATAGACTTCAAGAAGGTCCCCTCCAGACCGAGGGCAAGAGTGTGGCTGCCGGCAAAGCCCGCTGAGCCAGAAGGTATTCTGGAAATTATCCGCCTATTTAATCCGGCGCTCCCCGCAGGTAATGGGGAGGTGCTAAAGGTGGAGAGCAGCACCAAAGCGACGCGTCAGGTGGTTCTGATGCTGAACAGAGAATCTCTACCGTTTCTGGAAAGGACGGAAGGGACTATCAAATATGGGCTCGGCACCGCTTGCGTTAGGGTTTACTCCAACGACATTAATGCAACGTGCAGCGTAGAAGCAGAGGCGGACCAAATCAGAGAGGATGAAGGGGTTGCAGAGCCTCGCCAGGTTGATCCGATGGATGATCTCTCGGGGGGCTGCGCGGCCTCGACGTCGTCGCTGGGCTTTGGATTCACCTTCCGAAAGTATACGGAGGAGGAGCTTATGTCGGACGATGACGACGAAGCAAACCATACTATGGTGGACGGGGAAAGAGGATGCGTCCAAGATGGTGCGCGTCGTCCAGATCAACCTTCACTATTGTAAAGCAGCGTCTGCTGCACTGCTGCTCCAGCTGGCGAAAAGGGGGGCAGCAGACATCGCCCTCACCCAGGAGCCCTGGACTGTTGGGTATAGAATTTGTGGGCTCCAGACGACGGAGTATACACTGATAAGTGGGGCAACTGTGGGTAGACCTAGAGCTTGCATTTTTGTTAACTCGAAACTAAAATTTCGGGTTCTTCCTCAATTTAGTGACGAGGACACGACGACCATGAGTCTAGAGGTCAATAGTCAGGTGATCCGGCTGACCTCTATGTACCTGGCCAACGACAGGTCAATTCCGACGCCGATAGCGGAAAAGGTCGCTCAGTATACAGCGGGAGCGCTGATTCTTGCCGGTGACGCGAATGCGCACCACTTCATGGAGCAACAGCGACCAACCTAGCTAACCTAGCTGTAAGTACCAGAGGGAGTGAACCCACCTTTGTAACCAGTAGAGAAGGGAAGTCCTGGACGTGACTCTCGTGTCGGTGGAAAGTGCTTGAAGAGCATTCCTTTTCGGACCATCGATACATCTCCTTCTACTTAGAGGGGGTCTCGCCTAGGACTGAACCCATTATAAACCTTAAAAATTTTGACTGGGCTAGATACAGGAATGAACTAGATAAGCGACTTTCAGGCAAACAAGTAAGAGTACCGTGTAGCCCAGGGAAGCTAGACTACATGGTAAACCAGTTTACCATGGCATGTGGGAAGGCTCATGATAAGGCCTGTCCAATTAAGAAGCCAAAAGGCAAAAAGAAACCACCGTGGTGGAATGTAGATATTGACAAGGCTCGCAGAATCTGTCGAACTCTATTTAATCTAGCCAAAAGAACCCAAAGTGACTCACAATGGGAAATTTACAGGTCTCACTTAGGGGACTATAAAAAGCTCTTAAGGCAGTCTAAGAGATCTTCTTGGAGGGACTACTGCGGCTCTATGGAATCTGTGTCAGAGGGATCCCGGCTGAGAAGGGTTCTCTTCGGCTCACCCCGCATCGCTAAGGTCGGACGGGACGTGGACGGGGTCGGCAGAGGACACTCTCAGACTTCTCCTTGAGACGCACTTTCCGTACGCGGCGGGTGGGCTCCCAAACAGTGAGGGAACAATCGGCGGCTGCTGTCTTCCTCACATTAGAGAAAGTAACCTGGGCAATTGAGACATTTAAACCCTACAAGGCGCCGGGACCAGATGAAGTCTCACCGGTGCAGCTTGAGCAGTATTTGGAGCTTAGTGCAACTTGGCTGCATGCTATGTATATAGCGGTGTTAAACCTCAACTATATTCCTAAAATGTGGAAAGAATCAAGGGTTTTTTTTATCCCCAAAACAGGTACAATATCTCACGTCAATCCCAAAGACTTTAGGCCTATAAGTCTCTGCTTCTTTCAACTAAAGATACTAGAGAGAGTAATTGATTGTCACATCAGAGATTCAATAGCGCACAAATTAATATCATCCCAGCATGCTTCCATGAAAGGAAAGTCCACTGAAATGGCGCTTTATCAAGTTGTGTCGTATATATAGAACTCCCTGCAGGTCAAGGAGTACACACTGATATCATTTCTAGACATTGTGCCTTCAATAACATAGAACGTCTAGCGATCACAAGTGCTCTGGCGAAGCTAGGCGTCGATCAGTATCTGGTATCCCTCGTACAAAACCTACTGGTTGACATAGTTGTTAGGGCACAGTTAACGGATGCTACTTTAAAACGCTGTACAAGCAGAGAAACCCTGCAAGGTGGGGTCCTTCATCCTCTTCTGTGGGTGGTGGCTATTAACGGCCTACTGAAGGCCCTGGAGGAGGAAAGAGGATCAAAGAAAGTAGCTTATACTGACGACCTTGAGGTGGTAGTAAGGGGTGAATTTCCTCAGACGCTATGCGACATCATGCAGGAAAAACTTAAAAAGGTAGAGAACTGGACCAAAGACAAAGGTCTTTAAAACGCTGTACAAGCAGAGGAACCCCGCAAGGTGGGGTCGCTCCTCCTCTTCTGTGGGTGGTGGCTATCAACGGCCTACTGAAGGCCCTGGAGGAAGGGAGAGGATCGAAGGTACAAGCTTATGCCGACGACCTTGCGGTGGTAGTAAGGGGACGTCGCAAAATATCTAGGCGTGTTACTAGACAAAAAGCTTTCGTGGACGCAGCACGTCCAGGAGCGCAGTAAGACGGCAACGGTGGCCCTCTACAGTTGCAAGGGAGCCATCGGAAGAAAATGGGGCTTATCTCCCAAAATTATGCACTGGATATACACAGCGGTAGTCAGGCCAATCCTGCTGTATGGGGCACTGGTGTGCTGACCATGCCTCGATAACAAAACCACACAGTCAGCACTGCAAAGGGTGCAAAGATCGGCGCTGATAAGCATAGGTGTCGCTCTGCGTACAACCACCTCCGAAGCTTTAGACACCATACTTAATATCCTCCCGATTGATATCGCAGGAAAACAATTCGCGGCGTGTGCCGCTCTTAGACGACGGGATTTGCCCGTATGGAAGTCTAGTCACGTAGGACACGCAACAATCGCAAACAACTTAGGCTCGCAAGTTACAGCGCCCCCATTCAAAGCTTCACAAAGAAGTTCAACATACTAATCCCTGAAAGAGACTGGTGGTCCGATGGACCCCCTGGATCGGAGAATTCACTCAACTTCTGCACTGATGGCTCAAAGCTTGAGAACAGAGTGGGAGGGGGTGTTTTCTCGGCTCAAGTAGGATTAGAAAAATCTTTCCGTCTTCCTGACCATTGCAGTGTCTTTCAGGCTGAGGTCGCTGCTATACAGGAGACGGTAGACAACCTAGGAACAGAAGAGGTTGAAGTCAAAGATATCTTCATATTTTCCGACAGTCAATCAGCACTAAAGGCACTTGATTCGGTGAACTGTAATTCTGAAACGGTAGCAACCTGTCGCAAATCTCTAAACGAGATGGCGGAGCAGTTTGCTCTTCACTTGGTATGGGTGCCAGGGCACAGCAATATACCAGGTAACATAACAGCGGATGAGCTTACAAGAAGGGGGACATCCACTCCGATTTCTTCACGCTGAAAGGGTTTAGGTATGCCGCTCGCTACCTGCAAGCTCTTTCTAAGGAACTCAACCCTTTAGGGAGCAGGAGACGGTGGGAAAAACGGAAACACCTGCATCAAGTCCAAGCTCTTAAGGCCGGAGTGGGATGTCATGCGATCACAAGGTCTTCTCATGCTGAGCAGAGAAAACATGTCCTTAGCTTTAGGAATCATGACAGGTCATATACTGATCGGCAGACACGCATAGAGACTAGGTGTTCCCTGCAACGACTTCTGCAGAACCTGCAGAAATGAAAAGAGCCTGAAACCGTGAGGCACCTTCTATGTGAATGTCCTCCACTATGGGCTAGAAGAAAAAAATTCTTGGGATCAGAGATAACCTAACCTAACCATATAAGTAATTTTATAACCACTTGTATGTTCGTACATATGTATGTATGTATATGCAACTATTACCGAATAAAATTAAAATTGAAAACTTTTTGACGAAATTGCTTCTATGCAACTTAAAATATCCAAATCTTACAGGGTATATAAAATTTTCTGAACTTGAATTGCAACTTTCTGAATTTGAAATGGAAATTCTGAATTTGAATTGTAATTTTCTGAATTTCAAATGGAAATTCTGAATTTGAAATGGCAATTCTGAACTTGAATTGTAAATTTTTGAATTTGCATGGTAACTTTCTGAATTTGAATTGCAGCTTTCTGAACTTAAACTAAAAAAGGTGTAGTATTACATTAAGGTGGGCGTTACTATGGTAACTTAGTTCAGATAGGTACTCAATTTTGCTGCAAATGATATATGTATGTATGTATATGTAATTATATCCGCTTGTGTATACTCTTTTTTATGGTATATATGTTTTTTTTATGGAAAACTTAGCGCCCGTGATGATTCACCATCTGGTCATATCTTCAAAAAAGGGGTTTAATTTACTTTGTAGTGGGCTTTGGTTTTGTGGTTCACTATATTACACGTGTCGTCAGCATAAATGTAGTAGGGAAATGTTGGATGGCTTGTGGTTTTTTTTAAGTTTTTTAAACGCAATTATAAAAGTGAAACCGATAAAGGTGAAAACTTTGGAATCCCATTTTCTAGTGACATTATTATACCCGAGCGTACTTGTACATAAGGGAATTATAACTTTGTTCGCATTACAGTTGTTAGAAACAGCAGAAAATAATCGAGATAGATATAGACATATATATACTAAAATGATCCGAATGAAAAGAGAAATCGATTTAGCCCTGACTGTCCGTCCGTCCGTCTGTCTGTCCGTCTGTCCGTGGTTACAATAACTTGAGTAAAAATTTAAATATCTCAATGAAATTTGGTACCGAGAATGCTCTTTGGACAGGGTAGGTTGGTATTGAAAATGGTCAAGATAGGTCAAAAACCACGCCCACCTCTCATATAGCGGAAATTTTTCAAAAATGCAAAAACTCCGTTTTTCGGTACCCATTAAAGCAAATTGAGTGTAATTTGGTATTTGGATCGATTTTGAACTAAAAAATTAGGTATTCATGAAATTTAAAAAAATGGGCGTTGCCACGCCCACTTAGGAACAAATGTCTGTATCTCAATAACGGTGTAAGGTATCGTCACAAAACTTGATGGACATATTTTCCATGATATCGCTATTATTACCGTAGAAAATTTTTGAAATCGGATAGTAACCATATAACGGAAGTTTCGGAAAATGCAAAACTTCATTTTTCGGTATCTATTAAAACAAATTAAGTGAAATTTGGTATTTGGAGCGATTTTGAACTAAGAAATTAGGGATTTTTGAAATTTTGAAATTTTGAAAAATGGGCGATGCCACGCCCACTTATGAAACATTTTCTGTATCTCAATAACAGTATTAGGTATCGTCACAAAATTTGGTGAACAAATTTTTCTCAATATCACTGTGATGACAGTGATAAAAATTTTTGAAATCGAACCATAACCTCGCCCACTTCCCATATAACGGAAATTTTCAAAAATGCAAAAATTTCGTTTTTTCTTTATCTATTGGAACATATTAATTAAAATTTGATATTTAGGGAGATAGTTAATTAATAAACTTGATTTTTGTGAAATTTTAAAAGATGGGCGTTACCGTTATTTTCGATAACCAAACACCTACAACACTTTTAAAAACTACGTCTTTCGAGAACGTAACAAAAATTGCAAGATATTTAGATAAAACCGGTCTAAAACAACTAATACGACAGTCGTTCTAGCCTAGACAAGAACTTTGCGTTTCACTTTAGCTTGTATACGAGTATAAACTATATGAGGGATTTTAAATACATGAACCATTGACAATTGAACTTAAATTTTGCCATCTAGCTTTAAATTCACCAGCGAGCCGAAGGTCCTGGCAGCCAGTGCTCCTTTTTTTCGTGTAAAAATAATTGTATTATTAGTTCACGTTTATAATAATAATAATAATTGTCGTTAGACATACATATAACACAATTATCTTTAAGCTCCATTGCACTTTTTTATTTTCCTCTAAACCAGTTTACCATGGCATGTGGGAAGGCTCATGATAAGGCCTGTCCAATTAAGAGGCCAAAAGGCAAAAAGAAACCACCGTGGTGGAATGTAGATATTGACAAGGCTCGCAGAATCTGTCGAACTCTATTTAATCTAGCCAAAAGAACCCAAAGTGACTCACAATGGGAAATTTACAGGTCTCACTTAGGGGACTATAAAAAGCTCTTAAGGCAGTCTAAGAGATCTTCTTGGAGGAACTACTGCGGCTCTATGGAATCTGTGTCAGAGGGATCCCGGCTGAGAAGGGTTCTCTTCGGCTCACCCCGCATCGCTAAGGTCGGACGGGACGTGGACGGGGTCGGCAGAGGACACTCTCAGACTTCTCCTTGAGACGCACTTTCCGTACGCGGCGGGTGGGCTCCCAAACAGTGAGGGAACAATCGGCGGCTGCTGTCTTCCTCACATTAGAGAAAGTAACCTGGGCAATTGAGACATTTAAACCCTACAAGGCGCCGGGTCCAGATGAAGTCTCACCGGTGCAGCTTGAGCAGTATTTGGAGCTTAGTGCAACTTGGCTGCATGCTATGTATATAGCGGTGTTAAACCTCAACTATATTCCTAAAATGTGGAAAGAATCAAGGGTTTTTTTTATCCCCAAAACAGGTACAATATCTCACGTCAATCCCAAAGACTTTAGGCCTATAAGTCTCTGCTTCTTTCAACTAAAGATACTAGAGAGAGTAATTGATTGTCACATCAGAGATTTAATAGCGCACAAATTAATATCATCCCAGCATGCTTCCATGAAAGGAAAGTCCACTGAAATGGCGCTTTATCAAGTTGTGTCGTATATATAGAACTCCCTGCAGGTCAAGGAGTACACACTGATGTCATTTCTAGACATTGTGCCTTCAATAACATAGAACGTCTAGCGATCACAAGTGCTCTGGCGAAGCTAGGCGTCGATCAGTATCTGGTATCCCTCGTACAAAACCTACTGGTTGACATAGTTGTTAGGGCACAGTTAACGGATGCTACTTTAAAACGCTGTACAAGCAGAGAAACCCTGCAAGGTGGGGTCCTTCATCCTCTTCTGTGGGTGGTGGCTATTAACGGCCTACTGAAGGCCCTGGAGGAGGAAAGAGGATCAAAGAAAGTAGCTTATACTGACGACCTTGAGGTGGTAGTAAGGGGTGAATTTCCTCAGACGCTATGCGACATCATGCAGGAAAAACTTAAAAAGGTAGAGAACTGGACCAAAGACAAAGGTCTTTAAAACGCTGTACAAGCAAAGGAACCCCGCAAGGTGGATCGAAGGTAGTAGCTTATGCCGACGACCTTGCGGTGGTAGTAAGGGGTGAATTTTCTCAGACGCTGTGCGACATCATGCAAGAAAAACTTAAAAAGGTAAAGAACTGGACCAAAGACAAAGGTCTGGGTATAAACCCGGACAAAACCGAACTTGTTCTTTTTACAAGAAATTATAAGATCCCACCTCTAAGGCTTCCCGTAGTGGCAAATAGAGTACTGAGGCTAGGGGACGTCGCAAAATATCTAGGCGTGATACTAGACAAAAAGCTTTCGTGTACGCAGCACGTCCAGGAGCGCAGTAAGACGGCAACGGTGGCCCCCTACAGTTGCAAGGGAGCCATCGGAAGAAAATGGGGCTTATCTCCCAAAATTATGCACTGGATATACACAGCGGTAGTCAGGCCAATCCTGCTGTATGGGGCACTGGTGTGCTGACCATGCCTCGATAACAAAACCACACAATCAGCACTGCAAAGGGTGCAAAGATCGGCGCTGATAAGCATAGGTGTCGCTCTGCGTACAAGCCCTCGGAAGCTTTAGACACCATACTAAATATCCTCCCGATTGATATCGCAGGAAAACAATACGCGGCGTGTGCCGCTCTTAGACGACGGGATTTGTACGTATGGAAGTGTAGTCACGTAGGACACGCAACAATCGCAAACAAATTAGGCTCGCAAGTTACAGGGCCCCCATTCAAAGCTTCACAAAGAAGTTCAACATACTAATTCCTGAAAGAGACTGGTGGTCCGATGGACCCCCTGGATCGGAGAATTCATTCAACTTCTGCACTGATGGCTGAAAGCTTGAGAACAGAGTGGGAGGGGGTGTTTTCTCGGCTCAAGTAGGACTAGAAAAATCTTTCCGTCTTCCTGACGATTGCAGTGTCTTTCCGGCTGAGGTCGCTGCTATACAGGAGACGGTAGACAACCTAGGAACAGAAGAGGTTGAATTCAAAGATATCTTCATATTTTCTGACAGTCAAGCAGCACTAAAGGCACTTGATTCGGTAAACTGTAATTCTGAAACGGTAGCAACCTGTCGCAAATCTCTAAACGAGATGGCGGAGCAGTTTGCTTTTCACTTGGTATGGGTGCCAGGGCACATCAGTATACCAGGCAACGTAACAGCGGATGAGCTTGCAAGAAGGGGGACATTCACTCCGCTTTCATCACGCTGAAAGGGTTTAGGTGTGCCGCTCGCTACCTGCAAGCTCTTTCTAAGGAACTCAACCCTTTAGGAAGCAGGAGACGGTTGGAAAAACGGAAACACCTGTATCAAGTCCAAGCTCTTAAGGCCGAAGTGGGATGTCATGCGATCACAAGGTCTTCTCATGCTGAGCAGAGAAAACATGTCTTTAGCTTTAGGAATCATAACAGGTCATATACTGATCGGCAGACACGCATAGAGACTAGGTGTACCCTGCAACGACTTCTGCAGAACCTGCAGAAATGAAAAGAGCCTGAAACCGTGAGGCACCTTCTATGTGAATGTCCTCCACTATGGGCTAGAAGAAGAAATATCTTGGGATCAGAGATAACCTAACCTAACCATATAAGAAATTTTATAACCACTTGTATGTTCGTACATATGTATGTATATGCAACTATTACCGAATAAAATTAAAATTGAAAACTTTCTGACGAAATTGCTTCTATGCAACTTAAAATATCCAAATCTTACAGGGTATATAAAATTTTCTGAACTTGAATTGCAACTTTCTGAATTTGAAATGGAAATTCTGAGTTTGAATTGTAATTTTCTGAATTTCAAATGGAAATTCTGAATTTGAAATGGCAATTCTGAACTTGAATTGTAAATTTTTGAATTTGCATGGTAACTTTCTGAATTTGAATTGCAACTTTCTGAACTTAAACTAAAAAAGGTGTAGTATTACATTAAGGTGGGCGTTACTATGGTAACTTAGTTCAGATAGGTACTCAATTTTGTTGCAAATGATATATGTATGTACAGTGAAATTCCCCAAGACGGACAGTCCTTATAACCAGACAGCTCCAATAACCGGACAAATTTTGTGTACACAGGTTTTTCAATCATTTTTTCATACAAATATCATTCTAATAAACGGACGCTCTAATAACCGGACGCGGACACTGTATTTCAAGCCATTTCCATGAAAAAATTTCTCATAAACGGACAAAATTCAAAAACATCGCAAGCAAGCTTTGTTGTTCATAATAAGAATGTAATAGGGGATTCCCCTTTTAACATGTATGCACACATTCAAGCCGTGCGTGTCAAGTAAAAGGTGGTTTTCTATTCAATTTGTCAAGTAAGTTGCATGCGAGTGGTTGCGTTCAAAGTTCGTAATAATATGGCACCGAAAAAGAAGCTACTTTCTGTTAAAGAGAAAATGGAAGTTATTAATGTTTTCGAAAAAGAAAAGTTATCAGTACGTGGAATTGCAAAAAGGTAAAGTATGGTGAGTCCAAAATTTAACTTGTAGGTACACGTTTCCTTTGCTTTAAAAGGTTCAATATTGGCAAAACGCAAGCTGCTGAAATTTATAAAAATTAAGAAAAAATTCGTTCTAAATGGGAGTCTGGATCTAATATTCACCAAAAGCGAAGTTTCCTTAAAGAAGGCGGCTCGGAAATAGGCAGGATGTGTTTTGATTGGTTCGCTAAGGCTAGAAGTCAAAAAATTCCGATTTCTGGTCCCATTTTGAAAGCAAAGGCAATGGAAATTGCAGGAAAACTGGGTGTACCTAATTTTAATGCTTCGGATGGATGGCTAAATAAATGGCGATTAAGGAATAATGTTTCCTTCAAATGCATATCTGGTGAAGCTGCAGATGTGAATCAGGATGATGTCGAACAGTTTCAGACAAAGCTGCAAACTCTGTTGAATGGGTACAAGCCTGAAGACATTTACAACGCCGATGAGAGTGGGCTTTTCTTTCGTGCCTTACCGGACAAAACCCTCGCTTTTAAATCCGAAAAATGTATGGGAGGTAAGCTATCAAAGGAAAGACTCACAATTTTGTTCTGTGCTAATATGGCTGGAGATAAGGAGTCGCTTTTGGTTATAGGGAAAGCAGCCCGTCCTCGATCCTTTAAACATGTTCCAATTGCAAAACTTCCAGTGGATTGGAAGTCTAATAAAAAAGCATGGATGACTCGAGAAGTGATGAGCGAATGGCTCCAGCAGTTCAATCGAAGAATGAAAGCCCAGAATCGAAAAATGATCTTGTTTCTAGATAACGCGGCTTCTCATCCAAAGGAATTAGACTTGACCAACATAAAAATTTGTTTCTTGCCACCAAATACAACGGCAGTTAGCCAACCCCTTGATCAAGGTATAATCCAAAATTTTACAACTTTGTATAGAAGCTTAGTTTTAAAACACTTGGTAACTAAAATTGGCGATACAAGTTCAGCCTCAGAGCTCTCAAAATCGATTAATGTACTGGAAGCTGTGTATTTCATCAAAGCATCTTGGGAAAAAGTGAAAGCCACAACAATCCGAAACTGCTTCCGTAAAGCAGGATTTTTGGAAACTTTAGAGGATCCTGCAGATTTTGATCCCGAAGATGACAATCCACTGGCAGTCTATGCTAGGCTTCAGGAAGGACTAGATTTGGCAAATGATTTCGAAGGTTTTCTCCAAATAGATCAAAATGTTTTCACTGAGGACTACAATATAGAAATTCAATTTGACCAACCAGATGATACTATGGACTTAAGTGAATCAGAAGATGAACCTTCAGAAGAAATAAGTGACCCCATAACATCATATGATGAGGCTTTAAAACTTGTTGCGCGCTTGAAACAATTTGCAAAAAATGACTATGTAGTTTTTCAGCAGGTTAAAAATATCGAGAGTCACTTTGAAAATGAAAATTTTAAATCAAAGGAATCAATGTTAAAACAAACAAGCATCACACAATTTTTTCAATCAAACTAGTCGATATTGAAATGTAAAGACTTGTACAATGTATTTAATTGATATATTTATGTATGTATGTATGTATATGTAATACTAAAGTACTTAAATATTCACTTCGAAAAATTTCTTAAATAAACTACAATTAATTTTATTTGTGTAGTATATATTTTTTGACCTCATCCCCTATAAGCGGACATCTCCCATAACCGGACAAAAACACTGCGACCGTGAGTGTCCGGTTATGAGGAATTTCACTGTATATGTAATTATATCCGCTTGTGTATACTCTTTTTTATGGTATATATGTTTTTTTTATGGAAAACTTAGCGCCCGTGATGATTCACCATCTGGTCATATCTTCAAAAAAGGGGTTTAATTTACTTTGTAGTGGGCTTTGGTTTTGTGGTTCACTATATTACACGTGTCGTCAGCATAAATGTAGTAGGGAAATGTTGGATGGCTTGTGGTTTTTTTTAAGTTTTTTAAACGCAATTATAAAAGTGAAACCGATAAAGGTGAAAACTTTGGAATCCCATTTTCTAGTGACATTATTATACCCGAGCGTACTTGTACATAAGGGAATTATAACTTTGTTCGCATTACAGTTGTTAGAAACAGCAGAAAATAATCGAGATAGATATAGACATATATATACTAAAATGATCCGAATGAAAAGAGAAATCGATTTAGCCCTGACTGTCCGTCCGTCCGTCTGTCTGTCCGTCTGTCCGTGGTTACAATAACTTGAGTAAAAATTTAAATATCTCAATGAAATTTGGTACCGAGAATGCTCTTTGGACAGGGTAGGTTGGTATTGAAAATGGTCAAGATCGGTCAAAAACCACGCCCACCTCTCATATAGCGGAAATTTTTCAAAAATGCAAAAACTCCGTTTTTCGGTACCCATTAAAGCAAATTGAGTGTAATTTGGTATTTGGATCGATTTTGAACTAAAAAATTAGGTATTCATGAAATTTAAAAAAATGGGCGTTGCCACGCCCACTTAGGAACAAATGTCTGTATCTCAATAACGGTGTAAGGTATCGTCACAAAACTTGATGGACATATTTTCCATGATATCGCTATTATTACCGTAGAAAATTTTTGAAATCGGATAGTAACCATATAACGGAAGTTTCGGAAAATGCAAAACTTCATTTTTCGGTATCTATTAAAACAAATTAAGTGAAATTTGGTATTTGGAGCGATTTTGAACTAAGAAATTAGGGATTTTTGAAATTTTGAAATTTTGAAAAATGGGCGATGCCACGCCCACTTATGAAACATTTTCTGTATCTCAATAACAGTATTAGGTATCGTCACAAAATTTGGTGAACAAATTTTTCTCAATATCACAGTGATGACAGTGATAAAAATTTTTGAAATCGAACCATAACCTCGCCCACTTCCCATATAACGGAAATTTTCAAAAATGCAAAAATTTCGTTTTTTCTTTATCTATTGGAACATATTAATTAAAATTTGATATTTAGGGAGATAGTTAATTAATAAACTTGATTTTTGTGAAATTTTAAAAGATGGGCGTTACCGTTATTTTCGATAACCAAACACCTACAACACTTTTAAAAACTACGTCTTTCGAGAACGTAACAAAAATTGCAAGATATTTAGATAAAACCGGTCTAAAACAACTAATACGACAGTCGTTCTAGCCTAGACAAGAACTTTGTGTTTCACTTTAGCTTGTATACGAGTATAAACTATATGAGGGATTTTAAATACATGAACCATTGACAATTGAACTTAAATTTTGCCATCTAGCTTTAAATTCACCAGCGAACCGAAGGTCCTGGCAGCCAGTGCTCCTTTTTTTTCGTGTAAAAATAATTGTATTATTAGTTCACGTTTATAATAACAATAATAATTGTCGTTAGACATACATATAACACAATTATCTTTAAGCTCCATTGCACTTTTTTATTTTCCTCTAAACCAGTTTACCATGGCATGTGGGAAGGCTCAAAATAAGGCCTGTCCAATTAAGAAGCCGAAAGCCAAAAAGAAACCACCGTGGTGGAATGTAGATATTGACAATGCTCGCAGAATCTGTCGAACTCTATTTAATCTAGCCAAAAGAACCCAAAGTGACTCACAATGGGAAATTTACAGGTCTTACTTAGGGGACTATAAAAAGCTCTTAAGGCATTCTAAGAGATCTTCTTGGTGGGACTACTGCGGCTCTATGGAATCTGTGTCAGAGGGATCCCGGCTGAGAAGGGTTCTCTTCGGCTCACCCCGCATCGCTAAGGTCGGACGGGACGTGGACGGGGTCGGCAGAGGACACTCTCAGACTTCTCCTTGAGACGCACTTTCCGTACGCGGCGGGTGGGCTCCCAAACAGTGAGGGAACAATCGGCGGCTGCTGTCTTCCTCACATTAGAGAAAGTAACCTGGGCAATTGAGACATTTAAACCCTACAAGGCGCCGGGTCCAGATGAAGTCTCACCGGTGCAGCTTGAGCAGTATTTTGAGCGTAGTGCAACTTGGCTGCATGCTATGTATAAAGCGGTGTTAAACCTCAACTATATTCCTAAAATGTGGAAGGAATCAAGGGTTTTTTTTATCCCCAAAGCAGGTACAATATCTCACGTCAATCCCAAAGACTTTAGGCCTATAAGTCTCTGCTTCTTTCAACTAAAGATACTAGAGAGAGTAATTGATCGTCACATCAGAGATTCAATAGCGCACAAATTAATATCATCCCAGCATGCTTCCATCAAAGAAAAGTTCACTGAAACGGCGCTTTATCAAGTTGTGTCGTATATATAGAACTCCCTGCAGGTCAAGGAGTATACACTGATATCATTTCTAGACATTGTGCCTTCAATAACATAGAACGTCTTGTGATCACTTTAAAACGCTGTACAAGCAAAGGAACCCCGCAAGGTGGGGTCCTTCATCCTCTTCTGTGGGTGGTGGCTATTAACGGCCTACTGAAGGCCTTGGAGGAGGGGAGAGGATCGAAGAAAGTAGCTTATACCGACGACCTTGAGGTGGTAGTAAGGGGTGAATTTCCTCAGACGCTATGCGACATCATGCAGGAAAAACTTAAAAAGGTAGAGAACTGGACCAAAGACAAAGGTCTTTAAAACGCTGTACAAGCAAAGGAACCCCGCAAGGTGGATCGAAGGTAGTAGCTTATGCCGACGACCTTGCGGTGGTAGTATTGGGTGAATTTTCTCAGACGCTGTGCGACATCATGCAAGAAAAACTTAAAAAGGTAAAGAACTGGACCAAAGACAAAGGTCTGGGTATAAACCCGGACAAAACCGAACTTGTTCTTTTTACAAGAAATTATAAGATCCCACCTCTAAGGCTTCCCGTAGTGGCAAATAGAGTACTGAGGCTAGGGGACGTCGCAAAATATCTAGGCGTGATACTAGACAAAAAGCTTTCGTGTACGCAGCACGTCCAGGAGCGCAGTAAGACGGCAACGGTGGCCCCCTACAGTTGCAAGGGAGCCATCGGAAGAAAATGGGGCTTATCTCCCAAAATTATGCACTGGATATACACAGCGGTAGTCAGACCAATCCTGCTGTATGGGGCACTGGTGTGCTGACCATGTCTCGATAACAAAACCACACAATCAGCACTGCAAAGGGTGCAAAGATCGGCGCTGATAAGCATAGGTGTCGCTCTGCGTACAAGCCCTCGGAAGCTTTAGACACCATACTAAATATCGTCCCGATTGATATCGCAGGAAAACAATTCGCGGCGTGTGCCGCTCTTAGACGACGGGATTTGCCCGTATGGAAGTCTAGTCACGTAGGACACGCAACAATCGCAAACAAATTAGGCTCGCAAGTTACAGCGCCCCCATTCAAAGCTTTCCAAAGAAGTTCAACATACTAATTCCTGAAAGAGACTGGTGGTCCGATGGACCCCCTGGATCGGAGAATTCACTCAACTTCTGCACTGATGGCTCAAAGCTTGAGAACAGAGTGGGAGGGGGTGTTTTCTCGGCTCAAGTAGGATTAGAAAATTTTTTCCGTCTTCCTGACCATTGCAGTGTCTTTCAGGCTGAGGTCGCTGCTATACAGGAGACGGTAGACAACCTAGGAACAGAAGAGGTTGAATTCAAAAATATCTTCATATTTTCCGAAAGTCAAGCAGCACTAAAGGCACTTGATTCGGTAAACTGTACTTCTGAAACGGTAGCAACCTGTCGCAAATCTCTAAACGAGATGGCGGAGCAGTTTGCTCTTCACTTGGTATGGGTGCCAGGGCACAGCAATATACCAGGCAACATAACAGCGGATGAGCTTACAAGAAGGGGGACATCCACTCCGATTTCTTCACGCTGAAAGGGTTTAGGTATGCCGCTCGCTACCTGCAAGCTCTTTCTAAGGAACTCAACCCTTTAGGGAGCAGGAGACGGTGGGAAAAACGGAAACACCTGCATCAAGTCCAAGCTCTTAAGGCCGGAGTGGGATGTCATGCGATCACAAGGTCTTCTCATGCTGAGCAGAGAAAACATGTCCTTAGCTTTAGGAATCATGACAGGTCATATACTGATCGGCAGACACGCATAGAGACTAGGTGTTCCCTGCAACGACTTCTGCAGAACCTGCAGAAATGAAAAGAGCCTGAAACCGTGAGGCACCTTCTATGTGAATGTCCTCCACTATGGGCTAGAAGAAGAAAATTCTTGGGATCAGAGATAACCTAACCTAACCATATAAGTAATTTTATAACCACTTGTATGTTCGTACATATGTATGTATGTATATGCAACTATTACCGAATAAAATTAAAATTGAAAACTTTTTGACGAAATTGCTTCTATGCAACTTAAAATATCCAAATCTTACAGGGTATATACAATTTTCTGAACTTGAATTGCAACTTTCTGAATTTGAAATGGAAATTCAGAATTTGAATTGTAATTTTCTAAATTTCAAATGGAAATTCTGAATTTGAAATGGCAATTCTGAACTTGAATTGTAAATTTTTGAATTTGCATGGTAACTTTCTGAATATGAATTGCAGCTTTCTGAACTTAAACTAAAAAAGGTGTAGTATTACATTAAGGTGGGCGTTACTATGGTAACTTAGTTCAGATAGGTACTCAATTTTGCTGCAAATGATATATGTATGTATGTATATGTAATTATATCCGCTTGTGTATACTCTTTTTTATGGTATATATGTTTTTTTTATGGAAAACTTAGCGCCCGTGATGATTCACCATCTGGTCATATCTTCAAAAAAGGGGTTTAATTTACTTTGTAGTGGGCTTTGGTTTTGTGGTTCACTATATTACACGTGTCGTCAGCATAAATGTAGTAGGGAAATGTTGGATGGCTTGTGGTTTTTTTTAAGTTTTTTAAACGCAATTATAAAAGTGAAACCGATAAAGGTGAAAACTTTGGAATCCCATTTTCTAGTGACATTATTATACCCGAGCGTGCTTGTACAAATTAACTATTAATTCACAATTAGTTATTGATTCACTGTACTTTTTTATTTATAAATTTGTATTTTATTTACTGCGATGTTACTCGCTTGATTACAGTTTTTCTAGTGATCTACTATCGTTAGACTTTCTTTAAAGTGACCTGCTCCATAGGCTAATAGTTGAGTTTGAGTTGTTGTTTGTTGCTGTAATGCTGGATCATCGCAAGTCGTGAGTTTTGGCGGGAAAACCGAGCTATGTGGGTGTGGTTGTTGGTTGCTGTGCTGGCCAGTCAGCGAACGCCACGCACATACTGCACATATTCAGCACTTTGACAAAGTTTGAGTGCAAGAATTGGATCAACTCAAATTATAGTACTATGATTTGTGTTATATTTCATTAACCCTCCTGTTGACCAACAGTTGCACCTTTGATACCTTAACTACTCCCCTTGTTAAGCTCGAACGTTCCCGTTTCGATAAGGTCATTTTGAATCTCGAAATCGACGTGATAGTGGGAGCAGGTCAAATGTTTTTGTTTTTACAATTGTAGTAGCTTAGAGCTAGGTTTAGTTTACAAGTTCTTATTAATGAAATGGTAATAATTCAAGATCAAAAAAAATATGTTCTTTTAATTCCATTGGCTTGTTAATTTTATGTGGCTTAAAACATGTTATTTTACTTTAGTTCATTATTTAAACTTAATTTCTTCAGGAAATCATTAAAGAGGATTATCGCAAATTGCTTTTGTGGATTCTTTTCCCTTCGATCATAACTGCGGTACTGAGATCTCTTTCGACAACTTTTTCTATAACAATTTTATCAAACTTATTACCTAATCGTTAGTTTCTTCTCAAAAAAACGTTTTCTCCAACTTCGTATGTATTAGGTGTTTTCTTTGCATTAAATCTTTTAAGAGTTTTTTCCTGAGCTTTTGAGCTTTCGACAGTGTCAAAAAAAATGGTGTATCGAATAAATTTTTTAAACAAAATTTTAGTGGTTTTACTGAAAGTATTCGATTTAGTTAAAATGAGCTGATTCTTGAATTGATTAATGGGTTGCTTTATAGTTTTTATAATGTTACTAGATGACTCCTCACTATGAGCGGTTTCATTTGTTTCAGATTCTTCTAAGTTATTAACGTACTGCCTAGAGAGCGCGTCAGCTACCTTATTCTCTTTTCCTGGTTTATAGTGGAAGTTTGGCGAAAATTCCTCTATAAATGCGCGCCATCTCTTTATTTTACTGTTTGGATTTTTTTCGGATATTGAAAAAATAAGAGGTTGGTGGTCGGTAAAAATTTCTATATTTTTTACTCCGTAGAGATAATGCCGCAACGTTTTCAAAGCCCATACGATAGCAAGCAGTTCACGTTCATTGGTGGCGTAATTTTGTTCTGTAGCAGAAAGAGTTCTTGAAATCATTGTAATGGGGCGGGCATTTTGACACAAAACTGCACCTAAGGCGGTTGACGAGGCGTCCGTTGTCAATTCGAAGGTTTGGTCGTAATTTGGATATTGAAGAAGAACATCTTCGGAAGCTAACACTCGCTTCACCTTTTCAAAAGCGCTTAGCGCCTCGCAGTCAAGTGTTATTTCAACATTTTTCGATTTTTTTGCTCCTACATGTCCATTCTCGCCACGAAGATATTTGGTTAATGGCTTTACCATATCGGCATAATTTTTTACAAAACGACGATAGTAGCCTGAAAGACCGAGAAATGATCGCAGCGCTCGCAGTTTTCTTGGAAGATTATAATTCAAAATTGCATGGACTTTATCTGGACAAGTTCTTATACCCTTTTCTGAAACCAAAAAACCCAGAAGCTCAACTTCAGTTTTATAAAACTTCGACTTTTCTGTCGACACTCTCATTCCCGCTTTTTCTAACTTGCCTAAGATTTTATCGATGCTAGCCAAATGCGAGTTTTCGTCGGGTGAATAAATAATTATATCATCGATATAAACGTGACAACATTTTCCGATGTCTTCGCGCAGGACATCGTCTATCGCTCTCTGAAATATGCTTGGCGCATTTTTTAAACCGAAGGGTAGCCTACAAAATTCATACTTCCCATTATTAATATTAAACGCAGTTTTTTTCTATCTTCCTCGCACATAACAATCTGATGGAAACCGGATTTTAAATCTAAGGTGGTGAAAAATTTCGAATTTCCCAAATTGGCTAAAATTGTGGTGGTATCAGGTATTGGGTATCGATCAGGAATGGTTTTTTCTTAATCTTCCTATAATCGATTACCAGTCGTAGCTTCGGATTACCGCTTTCATCTAGACCTTTTTTGGATACAACATGAACGGGAGAATTATATGGAGAGCAGGATTCTCTAATTATACCGTCTTTGAGGAGTGTTTTTATTTCGTTATTAATGAACGGCGCAACTGATACCGGATACGGATAGCTTTTGCTATAAATTGGGTCGTTTGTTTGAGTACGAATCCTAGCCTTAACACTAGTGTTAAATGGTAGTGCTCTATTTGGGTCAGCAAATGCATTTATGTTTCTTTTAATCATATCGTGAAATATAGATTTGATGTGAAATGGAACAGAGCCTTCTTCTATTGTAATATGATTGCTTTGGTTGCATGAGAGATGCTTTAGTTTCTCTACACCGTTACGGTAAGACAAGTATCCATTCTTGGCATCAACATTTGCCTCAATTTCTCTAAGGAAATCGTATCCAATAATACCGTCAAGCGTACCTAAGTCAGGAAGTAAGTAAAACGTTGAGGTATGACCGAGAACATTCATTAGGCATTTTTTATTTATTAAATTCGACCCATTGATTGACTTTAACTTGAACGGCTTATCGATACTTTTGATGCCGTGCAGAAACGAAAAATTTTTAACATAGTTCTTAGAAGTTCCAATGTCAATTAAAAGACGTAGCTCCCGACCGCTTTTGGAAGTTTTAGTTATAAACGGCAGGAGCGACTTTAGTTTAAAAAATTAATTTCCTCGACTTGTTGTGTATCGACATCAACGTGATTATCGTTATTGGTATTATTATCAAAGCAATAACTTTCAGCATAATTTCTTAAACTGTCACCTTGAAAATTATTTTCATTATACCCTTCCCAATCTTCTTGATCGAACATTTCTTTTTCAGGCATGAAGTTAACTTTTTGCATTTTATTTAGGGGTGTGTGATTTGAGGAGGATTGCTCGCGTGACCGCTTAAATACCGGAGGATGAACTGTAAAATGCTGCTGCGGCGGAGCATTTCGTGTTGACTGATGTTGTTGAACATTATTTTTATTTTGCTGATAATGGGGATTATATTGATTCTGAGGAGAGGGGCGTTTATGGTAATAAGAGGTGTTGTTGTCGATTTCCATTGGTGTTGGTTTAATGTGGGCGTTTTGAAAATTTCGTGTACTGGGATAAGTATTCCGATGAATCGGTTGAAAATGAGGTGTTACCTTTATTGTGTTACCTGCGGCAAAAGCACTAGCAAAGTCATGGCGCATGTGACTTATTTCGAGCTCTTGAGCTACTGCGAGCGCGGATGGCAGATCCTTTGGCCTTGCCGAAAATAGAATGTCGCACATTGGACGAAGAAACCCTGATATGAACACCCGCAAAGCGTTTTCTCTCGCTCGATCGTTAAGAGCTGAAATGATTTCCCTATTACCACTATGGGTCATTATTTGTTTGTTAATTCTGAGAGTTAATTGCTTGTCGACTTTGTCATAGTAGTCAGAAATTGACAACCTATCTTGCCTTAACAAGCTAAGTTCGTTCTCCAGAACGTACAATGGTCTTTTATCGGAGTACGATTGATCTAACCTTGCAATAATTGCTTGAAAATTAAGAGCTGTATTGAACGATGAAAGAGTAGAGTTAGCGGATTCAGTAATCTTGTTTCGAAATATGCCCATTGCAATATAGTATTTTTCCGAACCCTCTTTATAATAATTTATTGCAAACTGCGCAGCGGTGCGCCATGCCGGATATGATAAAGAATCGCCTTTAAATTCTGGAAGCGACTTAATTAGGTCCAAGCTAGCATTATCTTGTGCAACTAAGGGGTTGATGGATACCGGAGCATAAGTCTGAACAGTGGGAGGCGCTAATCGATTCAATTGTAAAGTTAATTGGTCAAGCTGCTCGGAAAATGCTTCCCTAGTCCGCTCAGTAGCAGCGTTAACTATTTCTACAACTTGTTCCCTGCTAATGTTCATGTTGATATTTAAAAACACTTAAATTTCACTTTTTATAAACCTGAAATCGTAGTTTGTAGCAAATATCACGATATTAATTTATAAGACGCAAGCTTATTTTGAAAAGTGGAGAAAAATTAATTTATTTAAACGATATGTGAGCAATCGGGGATTATAATTTTTATGCAAAATGGGTCATCAAGCGAGAACTTAAAAAGCAAAATCTTTATTGTTTAAGTTAAATAAATTTTATTATTATTCGCATTTTTCACAAGTTTTAATCATACAAAATGTTTGGCTTTCCGATCAGAAAATAAACGTGTTGGAAGAAAATATTTAATAAGAATAAATTTTAAACACGTGCTCTAAGGGGTTATGTTTTGACACTGAAAGAGCACTTGTTCGCTAAAAACAAAACAGAAGCCACAAAAACGTTTTTACTTTCGAGTATGATTATCCGTTTAAATGAAAAAACCAAGTTTGTGACTAAAAAAATATTTTTTTCCTTTTGTTATTTTAAACAAATTTATTTTATGCCACCTCATACGTAAATTACTCTCTTTTTTTACATAAAATTTTTCAGAGCTTTATTAATTTTTTCTTTGAACACAAAACGACCACTTTTATTGATCTAAAATTAGTACTTACATACAAAATTTATTTATTAGTTTTAGTTTTTTTTTTTTTTTTTTTAATTTAATCAGGATTCCTGTCCTCAGTAGAAGTAGTCCTTTTCCTGCAGGATAAGAGTTCTTCTTTTATGTCCTTGGATATTATAGTCCACTTTTTAGGAGATTTTTAAGAAGCCTTGCGTTGGGCGCCAATTAACTATTAATTCACAATTAGTTATTGATTCACTGTACTTTTTTATTTATAAATTTGTATTTTATTTACTGCGATGTTACTCGCTTGATTACAGTTTTTCTAGTGATCTACTATCGTTAGACTTTCTTTAAAGTGACCTGCTCCATAGGCTTATAGTTGAGTTTGAGTTGTTGTTTGTTGCTGTAATGCTGGATCATCGCAAGTCGTGAGTTTTGGCGGAAAAACCGAGCTATGTGGGTGTGGTTGTTGGTTGCTGTGCTGGCCAGTCAGCGAACGCCACGCACATACTGCACATATTCAGCACTTTGACAAAGTTTGAGTGCAAGAATTGGATCAACTCAAATTATAGGACTATGATTTGTGTTATATTTCATTAACCCTCGTGTTGACCAACAGTTGCACCTTTGATACCTTAACTTACACAAGGGAATTATAACTTTGTTCGCATTACGATTGTTAGAAACAGCATAAAATAATCGAGATAGATATAGACATATATATACTAAAATGATCCGAATGAAAAGAGAAATCTATTTAGCCCTGACTGTCCGTCCGTCCGTCCGTCCGTCCGTCTGTCCGTGGTTACAATAACTTGAGTAAAAATTTAAATATCTCAATGAAATTTGGTACCGAGAATGCTCTTTGGACAGGGTAGGTTGGTATTGAAAATGGTCAAGATCGTTCAATAACCACGCCCACCTCCCATATAGCGGAAATTTTTTAAAAATTGAAAAACTCCGTTTTTCGGTATCCATTAAAGCAAATTGAGTGTAATTTGGTATTTGGATCGATTTTGAACTAAGAAATTAGGTATTCCTGAAATTTTAAAAAATTGGCGTTGCCACGCCCACTTAGGATCAAATGTCTGTATCTCAATAACGGTGTAAGGTATTGTCACAAAACTTGATGGACATATTTTCCATGATATCGCTATTATTACCGTAGAAAATTTTTGAAATCGAATAGTAACCATATAACGGAAGTTTCGGAAAATGCAAAACTTCATTTTTCGGTATCTATTAAAACAAATTAAGTGAAATTTGGTATTTGGAGCGATTTTGAACTAAGAAATTAGGGTTTCTTGAAATTTTGAAATTTTGAAAAATGGGCGATGCCTGGCCTACTCATGAAACATTTTCTGTATCTCAATAACAGTATTAGGTATCGTCACAAAATTTGGTGAACACATTTTTCTCAATATCACTGTGATGACAGTGATAAAAATTTTTGAAATCGAACCGTAACCTCGCCCACTTCTTTGATATTTAGGGAGATAGTTAATTAATAAACTTGATTTTTGTGAAATTTTGAAAGATCGGCGTTACCACGCCCACTTATAAAAAACGGCTGTAAGTATATCAACAACGATGTAAGGTATCGTCACAAAATTTGGTGAACATATTGTCCTTGATATCACTAGCATCACCGTCAAAAACTTTTGAAATCGGACCGTAACCAGGCCCAACTTCCATATAACGGAAATTTTTAAAATGCAAAAGAACTCGTTTTTCAGTATTTATTGGAAGAAATATTGCAAAATTTAATACTAGCTGCGATTTGAAAAAGGAAGCGGGAATTGTATGAAATCAGGGTCACCAACCATACAAAAATATATCGCGAGGGTATAGAAAAATCGGTTTCGCCCGAATTTAGCTTTTCTTACTTGTTTTGAATAATAATGGTTAACTACTTAGAACTTTGAATTTTCTTTTTGACAAAAAGGATGCAATAAAGTTAATTATTTTAGGAACTATTTTCCATTCCTTAAGTTCGTCGATGATTGCATGGGCACCGATGAGATCGAATGCCCTTTCAAAATCTTTATACAGAATATAAGTGTAATTTTTTTAATTAAGATTTTTTACAATTTGATGGTCTAAAAAAAGCAAAGCGTTTGTAGTTCCTTTTTTGTTTTTATTAACTTGTTTGGGTTTTTTATACTGTTTCTTTCAAGAAACCAGTTGATCCGATTGGGTATAATTTTTGAAGTATTGTGCTGCTGCACGATATAAGGGAGATCGGTCGGTAACCATCGATACTGTTTTTTGACTTTTCTGGTTTCGGAATCGGTTTTACCGTGTTGGTCTTCCATTCCTGTTGAATGATCCCAGTTGTGAAAATGTTATTGTATAGATGAAGGAGAAAACTTTTAGCCGATGTTGAGAGGTGCTTTAACATTGAATAACTAATTCTATCTGAACCAGGGGTTTTTCCTTTAACATTTCAAAGTGCATAGTTTAGTTTGTTTAATGTTATTCCGAATTCTATAAATTTGACAGTTGGGTGCGAAGTGTAAGCAATCTTTGTATTTATGTTGTTTTTACACCTTAGGAATAGGGAAGAAAAATTGGTATCGTCAGCTGCTGTCGACCATGCTTCCACAAACAACGAGGCAATATCAGAATTATTTTAGGTATCGTTTCGGCTTTTGTCTTCGATAAATAATATTGTTGTTAAAATATTTTTCCCATATAGTTTGTTTACATCGTTTCAAAAGCATTTTACAGACAAGTTGGGATTAATTGATGAGGTGAATTCGTGAAAGAACTCTTTCTTTGCTTATTTATTAAAGATAGCATTTACTTTTTTGGAAGCTATGCGATGAGTGAATGTGATTTTCGAATGAATGCCAAATTCTCTGTTTTGTCTCTCTGAGCTTAGTTAACTTGTTGTTCCACATTTTTTCTTTGGAGTAAATGAAAAGAATTGTTTCATACTCACCTTAGCTGAGGAAATTATACATTTTTTCAATACAGACGTGTCTTTATTGTTGTTATTGGATATGTTGTTACATTCCACTGAGGTTTTCGTGCAGTCTGCGGTGTCAATTCTAAAGTTAGTTGGGTTGAAGTGTGTCGTGTTGGAGGTAGTGTTGTTTTTTTTTGTTGTAGACAATATGGATCGGAAGGTGGTCGCTACCACAAAGAGAAGAGTCGAAGTTCCAAGAGAGTAGAGGGTATAAATTGGCTGAAGCTAAGGAAATGTCGACGTTGCTTAATGTGGAATGCGTTGAGAGATGTGTGGGAGAGCCGTTAACGCTGGTTGAATTGTTCTATGATTTTTCCTTTAATTTCGTCTGTCTGTGAGATATTATATGAGGTTGGTAGTTCTTGACGGTTAAAGTAAGTGGGTTTTTGAGTTTTCTCTTTTGTGTGATCTCCGTTATGGCTGGGTTTTTATTTTTTATTAGTTAGTTCGATTCTTTTGTTTCGTTTTTATGTTGCTTGTTTTAGAGTTTCTTTAGGAATCTCAGTTGTTGGTTTTGTTAAGTTGTCCACTAATTTTGTTGATTCATTGTATAAACACTTGGTAATAATTTTTGTTTAGAGCGTTGTGCTCGAGTTGACAATTTGTGCACTCTACTTTTTCGCATGGCAGCGGATCGTGCTTTTAGCACAAACTTTACATTTTTTTTCGTTTTTACAAAATTTTTGTTTATGCTCAAATTTAAAGCACTTCTTGGAATTGAATTGGAGGGGGAATATATACGTAAACCTCAAAGTTGAGAAATCCTATTTTGATTTCTTTTTTGTTCCATCTGGGATTTATTTTTTATTTCTTGAATATCGACAACTAATTGGTCGTTTAGCCCTTCTAGAATTTCGACTGTTAATATGTTTTTCAGTGCTGAGGCAAAAATTACACCTTTAATTATATTTGGAGTAGGATGTAGCATTGACGTTATTTGACATATATTTGACAAGTTGGTAGCTTTAGGAAATCTATTTGGTTGTGTTGAGTTTTTGTTAAAATAAGTAAATCACCATCCCTAGGGAAAGATATCCTGTTTGGCTTTTCACTGCTTATGCTTTCAATTGCTTTCGACACTAGAAAGATGTTAAAGCTTTGTATGAGATTATTTTCGATTGAACTTTTGATTAGTATGGGCTTTGGGCAAATAATATCGATGGTGTAGTTTGTTTGATTAATTTTTGGAAATTAAAATTGGTTTTTCAGGTCGAAGGATGTTGGTTGTCTTTTCTTTTTGTGCGAAGTCCAGGTCTGGATCCAGTGATGCATAGTAATTTTTTCCTTTGCTCGATCTACTTGTTAACAGATGTAATTAAGTACTTAAAAAGGTCAAACGAAAAAAAGGAGAGATAGTCAGAACGGGTCAATCAAACACGCAACTGCTCTCAATGATTACAAGGTGTAAACTTAAAGGTTAACAAAATAATGTATTTTTACCAAACAACATAAAAATATAGTAAAGCAATGTTTTTGTGGTATACGCTAATGGAACAAAAGTTTTTTGATTTTTAAGCTTAGCTAATAACATTTTTTTTCTGGAATCAAAATATCATTGCATATGAAAAAAACATAGTTGTAACCTCAATTAATGGTTTTATTTCAAAATTTTTTAGTAGAATGTAGCATAATATATCTAACTTAGCACCGAAAGTAATCAGATAATAATTAAATATTTATTTATTTTAAGTTTCCCATAATAATATTTGCATCATAATGAAATAGGTGTTTTGTCCTCTCAATTCAAACCCTTTGATATTCAAGAGAGTAAAGAAACCCCTTAGACTCCAACAAAGCAACAAAGTGCAAAACTAAAAATATTAACAAACATGAAAAAGCAAAAAGGATCAAAAATGATTAAACTCTTTTTCTTATTTGGCAATAAATGACAGAAACGGATTTCAAAAAACGATAGGAGTCATTTTTAAAACAAAAGTGTTATATAATATACCAAGGAAGTAAATCAAATCAAGTATTTCAGTAATTTTAATAAAATGTATATGCAAGGAACTTCGTGAAAGACAGCAACTGGAAAACAATATAACACTAAATATAAGCCAATATTAGGCATGTTTTATTTCACCAGCAACTTAAGCTAAATATTAGCTTATTTTGTATGAAAGACTAAGCCAACATAATTATATTGGCTTGTCAAAAGCTATCTTGACTTATATATTGCAAAAATAGTTGGCAATAACGATAAACCTTATTTTGACAAATGAAAATTTAAACAAATCAAAAATACAAACAAATTCTTGTTAATGTGCGAAATGGCAAGTTTGATGTAAGAAGCGGAATTTATGGATTTGATTTAAAATTAAAACAAAATTTAAACATTTTATGTTTACAGTTTCTTGGTATTGCATTCACAACCTTAAACAATGAAGAGAATTACGAATTTTTTAATCTTTTTCCATTTCCGACAATTTGTTAAAATTAATTAAAACTGACAGTTTTAGCCAGCAATGGCAACACAATATACACTTATATAAAGTAAAACCGAAATGCTGAAATTAATACCTACTTTCACACAAAAACATTAATGGAAAAGCAACAAATAGCCATATAATTACTACAGCAAACTCCAACTTAAATATTCGTGCTATATTTTAGCGTCGGCATTGAAATACTAATGCGTCCATAAAACTCTAAAGTAGCCAGGTTTAGGGCTATACACTAGCTTTTCAACTGCCGCAAAGCAGCAGAGGCTAATGGGTTTCACCGACTCGATATATAAATGTAATAATTGTTAATTGTTACCAACGCGAGAAATATTGTAGCAGCCTTTAAAATAGGAGCGCAGCGATGTAGACTTTATTCCAGCGAAAGGCATAGCCAACACTATGATGATGGTGGAAGCGACGGAAGCATGGAAAATATGGAAGTGCATGGCAATGCATGGCGGTGGTCACTATGACGATGGCTTGTCGCTGGAATCGGAGGAACGCGTGCATATCGCCCATCATTTTGGTAAGTGTTTGTGCCATTCATGAATTTTTTACGAGCATTATTTACTTAACAATAATAAATGTGTGTGTGTGTGTGTATATGTGTGTGCACTGTGGCTGCAAAATAATTTGAAGTCGATAGTTATTTGTGCGCCACGCGAGTGGAAATTTAATGGATTAACTTCGATGAGCTTCTGCCTAGGGAGCAAGAAAGAAGATAAATTAACACCTTTTTACCGAATCACTATGTAGAATATCAAGATTTGGATTTTGTGTATTTTTTTTTATTCTTTACCAATATTTTTCACGCTTCATGGAAAGTATACATGTTTAAAATGCAATTAAAATATATGTATTATTCGATTGCTCTTATTCACTACATTAAATGTTACAAAATGGAAATGACCACTCATTATCAGCGCAAGCATAGTTAGTTACTTAGTTAGTTAATTTATAGGGTAAAGTAGGATCAAGGGACACTGCGACCTAAAATATCTTTTGTATCCCTGCAATTAGTTCCTAGCCCTGACAGCCCAAGATACTGTCAGCTTCTCTAATAAAAGCTAATAATAACTTGGTACACGAGTTCCTAATGTTGAGAGACTCGACTATTGCTGAGTTGAAGTATCTAACTCTCAGTCTGGCCAAAGCCGGACAAACGCACAGAATGTGCTCCGATGTCTCCTCCGCCTCGAGACATAGACGGCAGTCCGTTTCGGTGGCGAGTCCAATCCGGTGCATATGGACGCGTAGATAGTTGTGACCGGTCAGATAACCGGTAAGCAACCTTATATTGCCCCTATTTAGATTAATTATGTCCTTTCTGGAAAAAGGATACCCAAATAATTTGGCCTGTCTGAGGCCTCCTGTCTCAGCCCAATACCTAGTGCGTTCCGAGCCCACCCACTTGGTGATTAAAGATTTTGAAGAGCACCAACTAAGTCCGCAAAAAGGTTCCGGTCCCATAAAGACAGACGAAGATCCTTTTCTGGCCAGTTCATCAGCGGTCTCGTTGCCTTCAATCCCGCAGTGTCCTAGTACCCAGCATAGTGTTACCTTGTTTTTCGTGGCCAGGAGCTAAAGAGTGTCATAGCACTCTTTGACGAGCCTGGAACTGATAACCCTATTGGATAGAGATTTTATAGCCGCCTGGCTGTCTGAGAATATGATTAAAAAAGCGCCTTTCAAACCCTTTTCAAGGTTTAATCTTGCGCACGTTGCGATTGCTAGAACCTCAGCCTGAAATACAGTAGGCCATGTGCCCATTGCAATCGAAAGTTAGACACCTGCACCTGTTCTTCCCTCCATCCTAGACCCGTCTGTATACCAATGTATATATCTTGGATCTAGCGCAAGCATAAGTTACATATAAATTTGCCTACACATGTGTATATATACTAGAATACCCTAGGGCTCGCCCTAGCGGAACAGAAGACAGAGGCAGTTCTTATCTCAAGTAGCAGGAGGATATAACGTTAAGAGTAAATGGATATATTTTTTCCACGAAGCCTGCGATAAGGTATTTGGGTATCATTATCGATAAAAGGTTCAAAATGTATCTCGAAGACTCCAGAGACAAGGCGACCTCTACAATACAGAATAATGCTCAACGCAAGAGGACCAAAGCAACATAGCAAAAAATTGCATGCATAATAAGAAGTCAAATCTTGTATGAAGCATCGGTGTGTTTCGATGCAGTATGTCACTCATCGTGTTATCGGGGCATAAAGTCAACTTATCGCCTGTGTGCACTCCGGGTATTCAGCGCATTCTAAACTGTGTCGGATGAAGCAGCCCTGGTAATTGCTGGTATGTACCCACTAGACCTACTAGCTAAGTAGTCTGCTCTATCTTCTCAAGTATGGAGTTAACTACTGAAGCCACCCACAATGACGCTAGATAAATGGAACAGTGCGATAAACGGACGATGGACATACCGATGCATTCCAGACTTAGAGCGCTGGGTTCAAAGAAGCCACGGCGAAGTTGACTTCTACACGACCCAATTTCTGAGCGGTCATGGATGCTTTATGTCGTATCTGCACAGATTCAAGCACGAGGTTGATCCTTACTGTGACTGCTGCGGGATCGGCGTAGCAGACAGTGTGGAACATGTATTCTTGAGAGGCCCCGCTTCAACGACCAAAGGGCCATACTGCAAAGACAAATTTGCGAAAACCTTTCGCCGGAAGCAATTGTGAACTATGTACATGCTAAGAGGCAAAAATGAATGGAACCTAGCTAATGGCATTATTTCAACAACGATGAACATTCTTAGAAGATAAGAAAGACAAAGACGCAGAAGCGCCAAAGTAACAGTGCCACAGGATACGTAGTAACGGCACCATAAGAGCGGTAGTAAGTATTAGATCGGAATCTAGGCCTTTCCGACTGCATCTAGCTTACTAAAAAGGTCCTAAGCATTGCAGCGGAATGGAACCTAGGCTGTTCCAACCACCAAATGGCGCTCTCAGATTGCTCGCCTGGCTCAACAAAATGGGCGGATCGGAATCTCGGACTTTCCGACTGCGTATGTGATATTAGAGCTGATTTTCTAGGCTCACGAGAGCCAAAGAATAAATAATAATCTAAATCGTTGGGGCGGACTAGAACCCAGGCCGAAGTTATGCTTGACGGCAGTCCCGTGGGGAGTGGAATTCGATGAAAAACAGGTTTCAAAGGGCCGCTTGAGGGTAGTGCGCTACCACAAGCCCATGAAAACAAAAACAAAAAAAATTATAAAATACCCGCCGAACTTCGGCCCTCCCAAAATTTCTACTTTGCCATATACTTAAGGCAGATTTTCAACGCTAAAAATGCAGCTTTGATGAATACGAGTATAAAATCAATATTTCGTCGCCCCGTTAAAATGTATAGTTTTCTACATATCTCGACTCCAGCGATGCTAAGCAACTACATTTTTCGTATATCCATATTTCATGAAAGTAGCATACAGCGTGAATTTCATCAAAATCGGTTCAGAGATACGATTTTTGTAAATATTTCGACTACAGCGCCACTTAGTTATAAAATTTTTCACGGAAAGCGGACTATAAATACTATTTTTAGACTTAATTCCTGAGCCTCTTATCGAGGTTTTCCCTCTGTAACATTTTTCCTTTGGCAAAGACAAACACAACTGAAAAAAGTGTTAAATCGGACCATCCGTTCTCGAGTTATGGCGTTTATACAAGGTAACTTAGGGTAAGTTAATACCACCCAAGCTGCCTGACACATGACTCGCCGCCATACATCAAACACTCCAGACCGACATATTAGAACCACCCACGAAGACATCATAAACTAAAAACCGAAACCAACCACTTCTACAAGATGTCGTAAATTACAATAGACCCGCATTCCAGAGGATCGAATAACGCATTCATATTCCGTTATTCGATCACTAATCATAAACTGGCTACACTAAGTTGACCCATATCAAAACATTTAATGGTCAACTTAATAAAAGTCAATACTGCACATGTTGCCCGAAATATGATTACTAATCATAAATTCGGCCGCATTAACAAACGCATAGCAAGACGACAATGCTAAGTGGCACACAGCTATGTGGAACGGAAATCGGCAAACAACCGACTCGGCCGAACCGCACTTGTAAAACCAAGTGCAATTATAAACATGACCCGCTCAACAAACAAACATGTGGGCCACAGTCGGAGTCAGCACAAGTGTGACCGAAATTAATGTTGTCAACATTAATTGTACAACCACACATGGGAGCCACCCGCTAAATTCAACGTCAGCATGCAGTCGCAGCGAAGCAGCATGAATTTACCACGCAGCAGATTACAGACGCTACGCAGCAAAATGCAGTTGCAGCGCAGGCATAGCTAAGTATAAACATCAATAAACGCGGTTATGCTGTCATCTATACAGCCCGCAATAAAAATAAAACCTTCGTTTTATTAACTGGCGCCCGAGCAAAAGTCTCGAGCCACGCGAACCAAACGTCCTGAAAATCAAAAAGTAAGGACTCGCGCGCGCCCGAGTGATCGTGAAAAAAGCCTGAAAACGCCAAGTAAGGCCAGATTTTAAGTGTTGAGCGCGAAAAAAAAGGGCCTGAAAATTAAAAAAGTAAGGCATCGCCGGAAAAGAAGTAACAGTGCCGTGGAAAAAAAGTCACGTCCCGAAAATAAAAAAGTAAGGACTCCGCGACGCAAGTGAAACATAGTGAGAGGCCCCTTAGTAGCTTAGGCAAACCGGCGGTATAACGTACCAGCCTACACTATAAACACAAAACAATAAAGAAACATTAAAAGCAGCAGGCTTTGTGATCTTCACTTTCCCCCACCAGTGGTAAGAGGTGAAGTTGAGCAAGGTAATTGCATGCCATAAGACTAAAAAGAAAGAAAAAACTAACTGAAAAAAGAAAAGCGTTACAGTGGGAAGTGAAAGTGCGAAAAATAAAAAGGACAAAAGAAAGTACTATAATCAGCTATAAACCAACATCAGTAGTTCCAGTAACCTCAGCAGCTTCAGCAGTTCCGGAGTTCCAACAGTAGCCGTAAGAGTAAGAATTTATACTAAGAGTATATATACTTTTATTAAGTATAAAATTGTAATTAGATATTATTATAAATACCCCACTAACAACACCATAAATTTAAATGGACGCTCTACCAGTCGATTTTGACTACGACGGATTAGACAAAATTATAGAGCAGGTGTACAGAGATATTGAGGTAGAAAAATATAAACCCCTCATAATTACAGGTATTAGTAATCAGGAAAAAGCTAGGGCTATGCAATTGGTATTCAATTTTATAGGAGAAAATAAAGTAGCTACTCATTTTGACTTTGACAATAGGGATAATATCGAAGAAGAAACAGTTCGACTTATTCGCGCCTCCGAAAGGAAGTTGAAAAATAAAAATAAGTAAGGATTGGTCCAAAAATTTTAATAAAGAAAATGAAAAGTTAATATGAGCTAATCTATATTTTAAGAATTCAAATTTATAAATAAAGGAAAAAAGAGTAATAAATAATAAAGGTTATTTTATTCAAAAACAAAAATTAAAATTTTTTTCAAAATGGCAAACCCTAATAATTTAATTAGGCCCGCATCACTTAACCAAAATCCTCCAGCTCCTCAAGTATCAACTAATGCTCAATTAAGCATGACTGACTTGACGGCCCTCATATCTGAAATAGCGGCCAATGTCTTAATGCAGCAAGGACCACAAGTCGTCCAAAATGTAATTAATCCAAATGCTAGTTTGGCCACAGCAGTTGATCAGGTAATTGAAACAGGGGAAAGGGGAAATTTGAATGAATTAGATAGAATACCTGATGTGGTAAAGTGCTTGAAAGAATTTTCAGGTCGTCCAGGAGAATTTAACTCCTGGAAGAAAAGCGTAGACCGTATACTCAACGTATACGAGTCATTAAAAGGATCTCCTAAATATTATGGGATCTTAAGTGTAATTAGAAATAAAATTACAGGCCACGCTGACACAGCGCTGGAATCTTACAATACACCATTGGATTGGCCAGCTATAACAAAATGCTTGTCAATGCATTACGCCGATAGACGCGATCTATCAACTTTAGAGTACCAAATGACTGCATTGGTACAAGGTAATAGGTCCATTGATGAATTTTATCAACAGGTGTATAAACACCTCTCGTTGATCTTGAATAAATTAGGTTGCGAAGGGATGAGCAATGAGACTTTACGCATGCTAACGCAATCTTATAGAAGCAAAGCGTTGGACACATTTATAAGCGGATTAAATGGAGATCTACCGAGATTATTGGGCATGAAAGAGCCAGTCGATTTACCGCAAGCTCTTCATCTGTGTCAAAAATTGGACAACCAAAATTTTAGGACGAACCATGCCTATAACGTAGGGCAATCGTACCAAAGATCAAATAAAGGCAAAAACAATAAATACACTGCAGGACCAAAAGACTTCTACCCGCAGTTAGCTTATAATCCGCAACCAAGCCAACAAGCATGGCAAAGCCGGCGCTCGCAACATAATTTTGATGCGAACGCCAATGCACCAACAAGGCCACCGAAGCCTCAGCCAAAACCAGAGCCCATGGATGTCGATCAGACCATGCACTCACGTAGGGTAAACTACATGAATAGACCTACCCAGAAAAATTATTATCAAGGAAAAAGACCTCAGGAGGCTCCCCAACACAATAACAATAAGGTACAAAGGACTTTCCACATAGCGGAACAAAAGGAAAGCGAAAATACGGATGACTCAGCAAACATTAATTTTTTAGTATGCTGAGCTCTTCACTACCATACTTTGAAGTTAAAGTGAAGGGCGGTCAAGCTTTAAAGTTTCTTGTAGACACAGGATCAAGTAAAAACTACGTTAAACCCGATTTGGTAAAGAAATGTATACCAAACGAAACTCCATTCTACGCTAAATCAATAGCGGGAGAAATTAAAATTAGTGAGCATACTTATGCAGAATTTTTTAATATTAAAGAAAAAATAAAATTATATTTAATGCCAGCATTAAAAGTGTTTGACGGCATATTAGGAAATGATACTCTTAGAAGTATGAAAGCGGTGATACATACAGCCGAAAGTTGTATGATATTAGGAAATGGCTGTAAAGTCCACCTAAAGCAACTCCCCACGCAATGCGTTAATGCAATTAACGAAAACAATCTGTTATATAAACAGAAAAGCATCGTGGAGGAGATAACTACAAAGCATCCTAAGCTTTTTGCTGAGCCTAACGAAAAGCTCACATACACAACAAAAGTTGTTGGTCAAATTAGGACAACAACAGATACACCAGTGTACTCGAAATTTTACCCTTACCCGGTAGCATTAAAATCCGAGGTAGAAAAACAGGTAAAACAGCTTCTGGACGATGGCATAATACGACCATCCAGATCGCCATATAATTCTCCTGTATGGATTGTCCCAAAGAAAGCAGATTCCGCAGGAAATAAACAATACCGTATGGTTATTGACTACAGGAAATTGAACGCAGTTACAATTTCGGACAGGTATCCAATTCCTGAAATATCTGAGGTAATATCACAATTAGGTAAAAGTAATTACTTCTCAGTATTGGATTTAAAAAGTGGTTTTCATCAGATACCATTAAGGAAATCGGACATAGAAAAAACCGCATTTTCTATCAATAACGGTAAATATGAATTTACACGTTTGCCATTTGGTCTAAAAAATGCGCCATCAATTTTTCAACGCGCACTAGACGATATATTAAGAGAACACATTGGCAAATGTTGCTATGTGTATATCGATGATATAATCATCTTTAGCAAAACCGAAAAGGATCATTGCAAAGATATTGGAAAAATATTTAAAACGCTAGAAGATGCCAACATGAAAGTTCAGTTGGATAAGTGCGATTTTTTTAAATCAGAAACCGAATTTTTAAAGTTTGTGATTACTCCGGTTGGCATAAGAACCAATCCAAAGAAAGTGGAAGCCATTGCAAGCTTTCCAGAACCCAAGAGCCTAAAGGAACTCCGAAGCTTCCTAGGATTATCAGGATATTATCGCAAATTTGTAAAAGATTATGCAAAAATTGCTAAACCGATGACTTCACTCTTAAGAGGGGAAGAAGGTAGAATATCAAAGAACAAATCCTCAAAAGTAATGATAAATTTAAATTATGAAGCAAAAGAATCCTTCAGGAAAATTAAGAATTCATTAATTTCCGAAGACATTATCCTTGCTTACCCAGATTTTAAAAAAGAATTTGAACTAGCAACGGATGCTTCAAACTTCGCTATAGGCGCAGTATTATCACAAAATGATAGACCGATAGCTTTTATATTGAGGACATTAAGCAAAGCTGAAGAACATTATGCCGCTAATGAAAAAGAATTTTTAGCAATAATTTGGGCATTAAATACCTTCAGAAATTATTTATATGGTTCCAGGAAAGTAAAAATTACAACGGATCACCAACCTTTAACTTATGCCTTAAGCAATAAGAATAACAACAGTAAAATGAAAAGGTGGAAGTAAATTCTGGAGGAATATGACTATGAATTAGCATATAAGCCCGGCAAAGCAAATGTTGTGGCCGATGCATTATCACGAATACCACCGCAAACAACACAGTTGAATACATTGTCTACAGCGACAAATTCAGACGAAAGCTCATCACACAACTTAATATACAGTGTCGAACAGCCGATTAACGTGTTTAAAAATCAAATTTTTTTAAACAAGGACTTAGTATCTAACTACCAATTTCAAATAATATTTCCAACATATCACCGACATATAATAACAGAATTAAGTTATACCCATGAAATTTTACTGCAGATTTTAAAAAAATATTTAAACCCATCGGTAATAAACTGCATCAAAGCAGAAGAGGACATAATGGGAGTAATACAAGAATTGTACCCCATGCACTTTAGTAAATACAAAATACGATTTTCGCAGATACAAGTAGAGGATATAATAGATATTCAACAACAGCAGGAAATCATAATTAGGGAACATAACAGAGCACATAGAAATTGTAAAGAAAATAAACTACAAATTTTGAGAAAATATTATTTTCCAGGAATGGCTAGCAAAATTAAGAAACTAATTAGAATTTGCCTTACATGCAAAGAAAATAAATATGACCGACATCCAGCGAAACCGAAAGTCCAGCCAACACCAATTCCTACATTTCCAGGTCAAATAGTTCATATTGATATACTCCACATGGGAAAGCAGTTAATTTTAACAGCAGTGGACAAATTTTCTAAATACGCCATTGCGAGAATTATCCGATCCAAGGCAGCCGAGGATATCAGGCAACCATTGAGAGACATTCTTTTCTCTCTCGTACCAGAAACTCTAGTAATGGACAATGAAAAATCGTTTAAATCCGAAACGATAAATTTCATGATAGAAAATGAATTCGGCATAGAAATTCACCGAACAGCTCCATATACAAGTTGTGCGAATGGGCAAGTGGAACGTTTTCACTCCACATTGCAGGAAATAATGAGATGCCTACGTTGCGAGAATACTCACCAATCTTTCCTAGAACTTTTAGAAAGATCGGTCAAAGAGTACAACCACTCCGTGCATTCAACTACAAGGGAAAAACCCATAGAATCATTTTTTGGTAGGAGAGTCAATAGCGACCCCATATTAATAGAAAAACATAGATTAGAAATTGCTAAAAAAATCAAGGATAAACAAGTTGTTGATCTAGCTTATCACAACAGAAATAGAATAGCATTAAAACAATACGAGCCAGGAAACGAAATTTTCGTTAAAATAAATAAGAGGTTAGGAAATAAACTGACACCTAGGTATAAAAAGGAAATTGTAGCACAAAATTACAACACTACAATAAAGACACAGTCAGGAAGAATAGTTCATAAAAATAATATTAAACAAAATTGAATATATTTTTTTTTTAGGCTTACAATGGCCAAAATAAAGATGAACTTAATAACCCAAACGCTATTGTTAGCACTTGCTACCATGGCCGCACAACAAATTGACATACAGGACTTAACCAACAATAATGGATACATACCTATCAAGATTGGAGAGCAGAAGACAATAAGTAATTTCAATAAAGTCCTACATTGCATTAACTTAACAAGTTATGACGAAACAATCTCGCTAATAGCAGATAACATTAAAGCTTTGACAGCGGTAAACATTGAAGACAGACAATTACTGAACACGGTAAACAAAAATTTTGTATTACTTAAAGCAAAAATAACCTACCTATACCCACATACTAAAACAAAACGAGGACTAGTTAATATTATAGGTAAAGGATTAAAATTTATAGCAGGTACCATGGACAGTGACGATGAACAACAGATAATTAGTACATTAGACTCAATACAAAATAATGCCCAACATGCAACAGATAACGTAAATAAATTAATTTACTCTAATAGGTTTCTTACTGACCAAATTGGTAACATTACCAACCATATAGATAAGCAACAGACTCTTATTCAGAATTACATAAATATATTTAGGAAAACGACCCAGAATAAAATTAAAACTATAGAGGACGAATTAGAATTCCTTAAACACATATATCAAATAAACAATGATATAACACTTTTGCAAAATCACATAAACGATATCGGACAAATAATTTTTTCAAGTAAATTAGGAATAATTCCAACAGATATACTAACTCAGACCGAACTTGACCTCATCAATGATTTTGACATGTACAACGACATACAGGTAGCAGTAGTTTTTTATAATGACAATATTATTATAACCTTACTAATACCCCAATATTCCTCCAACATCCTATCCAAAATTATTTTTGAACCTATTCCCAACCAAAAAAATTTATCATTAGTTTTAGATGAATATGACATACTTACGGATGAAAATAATAATTTGTATAAAAAAATTGTTAAGGACAACCTAGAAAAAAATTTAATCAAATTAGATAACAATTGTTTAATAAATATCATTAAATTTAAGGAAGCAAATTGTAATTTAGTACCATCAATGAAAACAGAAATTAAAGAAGTATTACCGGGAATATTAATATTCAAAAATTTTTATCTGAATATATCTCACAATTGCAACAAATTAGAAATTAAGCAAACAGGAACTTTTTTAATAAAATTTGAAAATTGTAAAGTCATAGCTACAAACAAAACTTTTGAAAATATTAAAATCAAAATGTACGATTCATTTATATTACCAAATAAGATTACAAAAATTAAAGAAAATAAAAATATAACAGAAACAGAACTAAAATTAGAAAAATTGTACTTAAAGCAAATTACTCAACAAGAACACATTGAACTATTGTTTAAAAATAATAAAAGTGTTCATTTAATTAGTTTAAGTTCAGATTTATTAATTGTATTATCTATTTTTGTAGTAATTTTTATTTTGATATGTATTAATAAATATAAAAGTAAATTATATATATCGCCTGAACTGCACTCACATAATCAAAATACTGCAAAAACAACAGAAGGCCCATTTCTTCAATTATCTTCAATGACATAACTCATCCACAGCAATAATACCGATTGAGGACAATCGATTTAAGAAGGGAAGAGTTAACTTAGGGTAAGTTAATACCACCCAAGCTGCCTGACACATGACTCGCCGCCATACATCAAACACTCCAGACCGACATATTAGAACCACCCACGAAGACATCATAAACTAAAAACCGAAACCAACCACTTCTACAAGATGTCGTAAATTACAATAGACCCGCATTCCAGAGGATCGAATAACGCATTCATATTCCGTTATTCGATCACTAATCATAAACTGGCTACACTAAGTTGACCCATATCAAAACATTTAATGGTCAACTTAATAAAAGTCAATACTGCACATGTTGCCCGAAATATGATTACTAATCATAAATTCGGCCGCATTAACAAACGCATAGCAAGACGACAATGCTAAGTGGCACACAGCTATGTGGAACGGAAATCGGCAAACAACCGACTCGGCCGAACCGCACTTGTAAAACCAAGTGCAATTATAAACATGACCCGCTCAACAAACAAACATGTGGGCCACAGTCGGAGTCAGCACAAGTGTGACCGAAATTAATGTTGTAAACATTAATTGTACAACCACACATGGGAGCCACCCGCTAAATTCAACGTCAGCATGCAGTCGCAGCGAAGCAGCATGAATTTACCACGCAGCAGATTACAGACGCTACGCAGCAAAATGCAGTTGCAGCGCAGGCATAGCTAAGTATAAATATAGGGTGTTTTTTTTACAGGTTTGTTTTTCGAATAGAGATAAAACTGGCATTTTGTGGTCAAATCTGGCAACTCTAATGTCATTTATGTTCAGTTTGGTTTGCCATTTCATCATGAACAGGTTGACAAAAGAACAACGCTTGCAAATCGTGCAAATTTATTTCGAAAATAATGGTTCAGTTCGCGAAGTTACCGTGAGCTCCGTCCATTTTATGGTCGACATAATCGTCCATCAGAGCAATTAATTCGGTTAACCATGGATCGTTTTCGCACTACGTTTACTCTATGTGATAATACGCATCCGCAGAGACGTCGAACAGTGCGCACCGAAGAAACAATTGCCGCTGTAGAGCAAAGTGTTGAAGAGGACCCGAATGAATCGATTCGCCACCGTGCACAGCAATTGGAGCTTTGTCCATCAACTTTATGGAAGATTTTGCGCAAAGATCTTGGCTTGCGACTTTACAAGATCCAGCTTGTGCAAGAATTAAAGCCGCGAGACCATGCAATGCGTCGTGATTTTGGTGTATGGGCCGAAAATGACATTGATCTCGATGCTGATTTTCATCGCAAAATTTTGTTCAGTGATGAGGCTCATTTTTGGTTGAATGGCTACGTCAACAAGCAAAATTGCCGCATTTGGAGTGAAGAGAATCCACATGAGACCCTTGAAACGCCATTACATCCACAAAAACTGACTGTTTGGTGTGCTCTATGGGCTGGTGGAGTCATTAGGCCATACTTCTTCCGCAATAATGCTGGAGAGGCAGTTACCGTTAATGGAGACCGGTATAGAGCCATGATAACCGACTATTTTGTTCCCGAATTGGATGGCATGAATGTGGATGAGTTGTGGTTCCAACAAGACGGCGCTACATGCCACACAGCGCACGTCACAATCGATTTATTGAAGGAAACATTCGCTGAGCGCATAATTTCGCGGAATGGACCTGTCAATTGGCCACCAAGATCGTGTGATTTGACACCATTGGATTATTTTCTTTGGGGATATGTGAAGTCGCTCGTCTACACCAACAAACCAGAAACGTTAGGGGAATTGGAAGCCAACATTCGTGGCGTTATTGCCGACATACGGCCCCATATGCTCGAAAAAGTGGTTGAAAATTGGACCTGTAGAATTGGCTTTATTCGAGCCAGCCGCGGCGGCCACATGCCCGAAATCATATTTAAGCATTAATGGCATAAAATTATCCTTCCAATAAAGCCAAATTGATGGACCTTAAAACGATTTTCTTGTGTTTTATTTCAATTCGAAGTTCTATACCCCTAAAAAAAACACCCGATATTAAGATTATTGTAACTTAGCTTTAGATTGAATTCTCACATCAATAAACGCGGTTATGCTGTCATCTATACAGCCCGCAATAAAAATAAAACCTTCGTTTTATTAACTTACATACGCAACTTAGTTTTATATATATGTATATAAAATATTAAAACCCCATACAAATACACTCATTTATATTCACGATAAACAACGGCCAAAAAAAACTGATATAGACTCGTTTACGTACATACTCACGCTCTATAGCAAAGGCCGGCTAATAAACACAAGAGATAAATAGAAAAATTTAGATATTATGCTGAAAATTTTAGCAAAATGTGTTCGCAGTAATATTTCCGGTTTGTTTTTGGTTTGGAGCTATAAAGCTCTATAAAAATATATATAGAATTATTCGGGGAACTAATTGACAATATGAAATCCTATTTAAGGGCATGCAAATCGGAAGTTGCGCAACAAATTTTATGGTATGTTTTTACAAAGGCATCTGGTGATTATTTCGACAAATTTAAATAATATTATAAAAAAATTGTATCAATAACTCACAGAAAATTAAATTTTATAAACTTTAGTAAGTCACAATATATTTCACTATTTCTTTTTCTTTATTAATTTTAATGTTTTTTTAAATTAAGTTTGGTCTATAAAAGAAGCCGTTCAAGTCCAGGATTCACACTCTGTGCACTAATAAATAAATCAACAATTTTTAAATCACTATTTTTACAATTTTTTTTGTGTATTCAATTTTGCGAATTATTTCATTTCACAGAGTGCAAGTCTGAAGTGCTTATAAATTGTCGTTATACTATTTATGCTTGATCGAGAATACAAAATAATAATTTAAATATGACGCTTGACTAAAAAAGTTGTCTTAAGACATATATTTCGTTAATTATTTCTTCTACGAGTGATTTCACCCAATTATTCTCTCACTATCCACACGAAAAGTGAGGGAATGTAAAAAGCAAACTTCGTGCAGTCAATTTGCTTCCAGTTTGGCGCCCTTCCAGACCTCCCCCACCAGAGCCACTGCAGCCTTGTAGACGTTCGCTGACCTTTCATCAGCGCAGATTATCCGCTTGTGGATACCATGGTGCCACCCGGCACTTTCACACTTTGGAGGAGGGCCAGGGTTTTTCCGGAACGCCCTCATAAACACCGTGGTTATGGCCGCAGCAACCCACCCCCACTTTTTTTGGGGATCGCTCCATCCTCCTTGTTGTTGTCAATCGCCCCAAGTGTGACCGACCCCGCCCGTTTAGCGATTTCGCTGAAGGAACAAGATGGGCCACCCGTCTTGGGTCTTTTGACCGCCGGGTTTTTACCTTCTAGAGACCTTTGTCTCTTCGGTGGCTGGATTGAAGAGGGTATGTTTGCGGTCCTATTCGCCGCCTTCTCCCCCTCGGCCTTCATCTCGCTCAGCACCCCACGAGCCCACTCGAGGGTCTTCGCGTGCCTCTCAGGCAGCTGGCCAGTCTCCTGCCCGCCGTATCGGCCAATAATTTTGACAGCTAACCGTCGGACGGAGTGCGCTCTTCGCCCAGCAGACCTCTGCCTGTCCGACCGCTTAGACGCAGGTTTCTGCGCACTAACGGAGTTATTGGACGCCCCTTTGCTAGTGCTAGCAAAGGTTTGTTCCGTATTAGGCTGAGCCGTGGACGGTTTCGTCCTTGGCCCCCCGCCCCTTTTCTACCGTTTGTTGTAGCCGCGGTCGTTTTCGACTCGGCTGCCCTACTGGTCGATGACGAATTCGCCGTAACGCCTCAGTTTGTGCAAGGTTTCTCAAAAAGGTAAGGTCTTAATGAATTATTATTTATTAATAACCTTTACTTATATTGTGTCAATGTTTTAAAACAAGGATCTGACGGCTTTGCTCAAGCAAACGTTTAAAGGGATTAAATATTGGAATACTACAAACAAAATAAGGCATTGGCAAGTACCCTGAGAGATGATATAATCAGCATAATTGTTGAAGAAGTCATTATAAATAATATTACCCTTAAAGCGAATGATTTCTCCCGTTTGGTAGACGAGATTTGTTCAATTTTTCCTACCGAAAGAGATGTCGAGGTAATCCTTGCATAACATTTTCTGTGCTTTAAGACCATTAAATTTTTTATGGAATCAATGCAAAACTTTGTAAAACCTAAGTTAATATCAATTCTTACACATAGGTAGGTAGGCAAGTGTGGCTGCCACTGATAACCAGCGACACACTTGGGCCATTATATAAAGACCCGTTGTGATACCACCGGCTAAACGCTCACTCCCCCTTGCCATGTCTGCCTAGAGATCCTACTGGTCGTAATTTGTGCCCAGCTTTCATTTGCACGAGCATAAACGAATCCTTTTAAAAGCAGCTTGCAAGTACCAAAGGGCATCCCAACGCGTGCTTTTCCAGGGAAGAGTCAGCTTGGTTGTTCCCTCCTTCGCAAGTTCGTTCACCGTTACCCTCGATGTTCCTGTGGCCCGGAACGCAAATGAGGTTTAGCCTGTTTTGCTTAGCCATCTCCTGCAGAGATCGGCGTCAATACAATCTTTGATTTCATCGCAGATGTGCTTACATCTTTAATTGCCGCTTGACTGTCACTAAAAATTAAAATGTTCTTGTCCTTTACAGTAGCTTGTATCATTCCCATAGCTTCCCTTATAGCTGAGACCTCAGCCTGAAAAACACTACAGTGGTCCGGTAACGGAAAAAAACAGCTCAGAGATAGGTCCTGCGAGAAGACCCCTCCTCCTACCCTGCCATTCAGCTTCGAACCATCGGTAAATACCGTGAGACTTCTAGGCGGAGTGTGAAAGTTTCCGAACCACTCCTCTCTACCTGGAATCCTCATCGCAAATTTTTTGTCCGGGACCACAGCATCAACACAGCGATCCGTGTATTCTTGAAGAAAGTTATAATTATTCAGTATACATGAGTGCCACTCCTATTGACATGTCTCCCGTAAGCGAAGCGCGGCCAGGACCGCCGCTTGCTGACCCACTGATTCCAGTGGTAGAAGGTCTAGAAAAGACATTCAAGGCGTCGTTTGGTGCTGTTCGCAACGCTCCACTAATTCAGATCATACTAGCGCTCTACACTTTGCTAAATAGTTTGATATTAATAGCTCTGCTCAAGGCAGGCCACCATACAATAACCATAGAGGAGAATCGGTCTAACTACCGCCGTATAGATCCAGCGGCATACGCTGGGGTTGAGACCCCATTATCTTCCAATGGCTCTATTGCAAGAGTATAGTGCCACGGAGGCCTTCTGATGTCTCTGGATAATGGTGTTGTTCCAGCTAAGTTTCGTGTCTAAGGTAACGCCAAGAAACTTGTCTTCATGCTCTAGACTCAGTCGGATTCAATTCAGTTCCGGCGGGGTTACCTCCGGCATTTTATATTTCCTAGTAAAGAGTACAATTTCTACCTTTCCAGAGTTAACACTGAGACCACATCGCGCGGACCACCTATCTACGTCGCGGAGTGTTTTTTGCATCAAATCGCACAGGGTTTGCGGGAACTTGCCCATGTACGCTATGGCGATATCATCCGCATATGCGACAACTCTGGCGGCGCCCCATCCTGGCTCACGCAAGAGATAGTTCACAGTCAGATTCCAGAGGAGGGGTGAAAGCACTCTACCTGGCGGGGTCCCCTAGATACATGCCTTGAAACACGGTTTTCACCGAATTCTGCTGTTATCTTCCTTCTCAAGAGCATTTGCTTGATGACATCTACCAAAGAGTTTTTCACTTCAAGTCCTCTTAAAGCTTGCGTTATGGCTTGCGGAACTATATTGTTAAAAGCACTCTCAATTTCGAGAAAGGCCACAAGACAGAATTCTTTGTAGCTGAACGATTTTTCAATATAGCTGACCAAGGAATGCAGTGCAGTATCTGTGGACATTCCCTTAAGGTACGCATGTTGATTGTTAGACAATAGGCTTTTGTCGATGGAAAGAGAGAGATAATTACTAATTAACCTTTCTAGGGTTTTAATAACAAAGGATTACAGATTTATTGGTCTGAGATCCTTTGGATTCATGTGTGAAGCTTTATCTACCTTGGGTATAAAGACCACGATTTTAGATTTTTAGATTTTAGAAAACACTTCCCGTCATTCCACGTTCAACGTATGCTGATGGAATCAACGCCTGCTGAAAATCATCGCCACTGTGTCGTGCAGTTTGTTTGTGTTATCTAATGGTGGGATAACAAAAAAATATTGTACACTCTAACGCAATAGAGGGACGGGAAGCGTTTTCTAAAATCTCTCACGAATTTTTGTAAAAATGCGTTTATGTGCCTGTCCGAAGAGAGCCTTTTATCGTATACATATATTTTTGGTAACACAAACATTTAAAATGTTTAACTTTGTTTTTACTTCTACCTTCGCAAGTTTAATAACTTCTTTTTTAAGCCTATTTATTATTCTCTTGCCTCATGCCCTCTCGCTCTATAACTTTGTTAAATAAATACAGATTAAAACAAAATTTTTTAATATAAATTTTGCAATTGAAGTACTTCAACTAAACTTTTGACATGTCAACGTGACACATTGTATGGCTTGTCAGCTGCATGACCATTGCCCATGTAGGTACACTCAGGGAAAAAACGGGATAAAATCAAGAAAAACGTTCTTATTTTAAGTCTATCCATTGTTGAAAGTCTGTTAAGTCTGAAAATTCTTAATCCAAGAACGATAACCTAATATTGCTTTTTTTTAAATTATTATTATTAGCGATATATAATATAACAATGTAAAATATATTATAATGAATTAAAATATAAATGTTTGTTATTGTGTTATTTTAATATTCCTTCATAGTTCACAGCGCTCCATGCATCTTCCACTCATAAGTATATACCACATCCTCACACACTGATAATAAGTTAGTCATTTTTTTCTACTAAAATTATCCTAGGAATAATTTATCTGGCAAAACAATGGTTGCCGGGTAAGCTACTGTAATTATGAATTTGTATACTCAAAAAATTCGAAGAATAATGTTAAACAGTTTTATGAAATTTTTATGTATCTATCTTGAAATTTGCTAAATTTTGTATGAAGTTTAAAACCTTGAGTTCTATTTTTTTGATAAGTGAATGGCCATATATTTAAAAACGAGCTCAAAAAACTCCAATAATAAAGAATAAGAATAGTATAGATATTCCAAAAACCATTTAATTCTAGAATTTAATATTAGTAAAAAGTACATACATATTTTCATAAATATATTATGAACAAAACAAGATTATCTCTAAAATACTAAGTCATTTTATTGCTTTCGCTGGTACTAGTTTTTTTAAATTTATTATTATATTTTTTCTAAGTCATTTATTTGCGAATTAGATTCTTTAGCACAAGCCCATAAGTATTTATTTGTCAACCACCTTGAAGCCATCCTAAATGGAACCAATTTTAATACATTCCACGGTTCTGCAAAGGGGAATAATTGCCACTAGGTTTAAACTAACGCAATTTACTGCAGGGAAGATACAGTACGTCTCAAATACATATATGTACATACATATGTACTGTACCCGCTAGTGTTCTAAGTGTCATTTGCCACTACATCACTAGCGAAGTAACTAGCGAACAGAGTAACTAACCACTTTTCTAACCCAAAGTAATGCAAGGCGATGATAGTTACCGCCACTACATATGTACACACTAAATAAATATTTACTATTTACATATGTATATTGTATGTATCTATTAGCACGCAGAACAACTACATACCAGTTATGCCACTGGAGGCTGTTTACTTCACTAATCTATAGAAATGCGCAAGCGGCCGAATTCAAGCATGTGCATGCTCATGCGCAAATGCAAATATAGAGTTCCAGGAATTAACTGTTATTTTTTTGTGCGTTTTGTTTTGTGAAGGACAAAAAATGATCGTCTTCAGTTGAAAGTAAAGTGCGCATTGTTAAACATCGTTTTAGTGCTGAGTAATTAAAGAATCTTAACAAAAAATAAATATAATATAATTTAAGCGTTTTGTTGCAGAAAAAGATGTGAATAGTAAGTATAATTAATATGCCTGTATGTAATTTTAATAAAGTAATAATATTAACCAAATCCTAATTTCAGATAAAAAATGCGTTTGTGAAACTCTGGAGAAGAAAATCGATGATATTAAAGGCACGATAACATATAATTTAAACAATTTTATACTTTACACTCACTTATGTACTTACATATGTACTTATTTATTTTCTACTTTCAGATTCATTCGATATGCAAATGAACATCTTGCAAGGTAATTTATTTTCATTCAGTGACTCGAAAAAGAGCAATAGTCACAATTTTCCCCTAAATCCTTCTCATTCTTTTTTTAATAAAAATTAAATATATTTATATTTAAAATGAAGTTGATTCACAATCAAAGTTGCAAACATTGAACAAAATTCAAAAATTTCCAAAGTTCTTAATCGGAATTTAATATATGTTTTAGAGTATGCATTTTTTTAGTTTATATAATTTTATAATAATTGAGTTCAAAATCGACGCATAAACCAATCGGCCTTAAAGCTTAAATAAAATTTAAAATTAAAATTTTTAAAAATTGCCAAACAATAACAAATAAAAAGGTTTTAATTTTGAAGAAAATTTGTTAAAGTTTTCAAAATTTGCAAAAGAAAAATCAATGCAAGCAAACTTTGTATATTTATGTAGATGTAGATGTTTTCTTAATAATGTGTACTTTTCATATTTTTTTCTATTTACAATGCATGTCTGTATGTACATATGTATGTAGGCCAACTCAAAATAGCAGTGGAAGCCATTGCGGAGCAAGGTGTCATTTTAAAGAAAATTTTAAGGCAGCAAACGGACGAAATACCGCTTCGCACGAAATTTCCTCTTACTAGTGAAGAAAAACTCGAGGAAATAGATAACGAGATTTCAGTTGAAAACAAGGATCTATACGTAAATACAGTCGTACGTCACACTTATATACATACATATATCTAATTACATTTTTTATTAAAGGCTAAAACCATGAAATTATTGATGCAACCAGGAGGAGTAAAGAAAAATTTGAAAAATATTATATGTAATGAGATCATCATTGACCATAACGTAGATGGAGTGCACGGAAAAAAGAGCATAAAAAAATTTACTAATTTTTACGGTGCATTATTAGGTAATAGTTGTAGAACGACAAGTTTATATCGATGTGAATTTAAAATATATAATTTATTCCAGACTCTATTCCGTTAACGTCCGAGGGGGGCACAGCAGAGGATCACCTCCGCAAAGCCATACAGCTTCAAAAAAAAAAAATTTTAAAAAATATTTTAACTAAAAATCATACGCAATAATTACACTTTTTATATACATACTTATGTATGTACTATTTAAGTAATGTAATTTTAGGTAAAATTTTTTTATATTTATATTTTTATTTAATATTGAATTTTTTTTTACTTTTTGTATCTTAAAAATTAAATAAAATTTAAATATGTATGTAAATATTGAATGGAAATCACGGTATTTTATTTGAACTAGCGAATTGCTTAGTACCTAGGAATTAGTGAGGTGGTCGGTTTCAAGTTTTAGTAATGTGTAGAGTGCAATGGCGCCAGTGAATTTGGTAGTACATTAGCACCATTTACGTGGTTAGTACGTTGGCACTAATGAAATAGATGGCTTGCCAGCACTAGCGAGGTGGCTGGCGAATGGTAATGCAGAAGGAGGGCAATTGACTACCTCCTATGACATGTCAACGTTAAATTCGCCAGTTGAATACAAGGAAAGTATATTGGCGCGGAACTAGTGATGACCACCGAGGTTTAGTGAAATCGCTAGTTCGGAGCTAGCTACCTTCACTGCAGGGTATACTTTTATGGAATATGTGTGCAGGAGCCGCAATGGAATTGCAATAGTCACTCAGCACAGATGAAGTAGCAAAGCAAGTAGTGAAAGTCTAAATATACATGCATACGCATAGAATGTATATTTGTATCTAAAGTCAAATTGCCGCTGCTCTTTTGAGTAAAAAAACCTCACTATTCATGGGTTGCAAATATGCCTCATATATATTTACTTGTATATTTTTTATTTAGTTTTGCATACCCAACTAACCATAATAATTTTATTAAAAAAATCTTGAATCAATAATGTTTTCACTTATTACTAAATTTTAAATGGATTGTCATACAAATCAAGACCACCACATATTTTGTAATTGAGATTGATTTTAATAAGGTTTTCAATTAATGGTTTACAAATACTTTGAATCTAATTTTACCTTTAAAAAACCGAGCTTCAAACAAAAAATTATTTCAAGGAGTGTTTCCATCTGGAGATATTGGAATGTGCTAACACACCAATTCCTAGTTTTCCACAACGGAGTGGTATATAGTTTCTTCTACAAAAACTTCTCCGATTTTTAAAATATATGAAGTATCTTATCGAGGCGTGCAGATTGCTATGTTCTTTAAACCTGACCAACTTGTTCGGAATTTCCGATGCGAAACAAAAAGATTTTAAGGCCTTAACTCCAATTCAATATCGAAAGAATATAAAAATTACAAATGAAAGTTAAATATATACTAGGGTAATTTTAGTGAAAACATTACAGCTTCTCATACGCTCTGACAAACGGCTATCTACAACTTCAAATTCTTATAAGCGCCATAAGGACAATATCTTAAACTAACCAAAAAGTATAAAACAAGATAAACATACCAATCGGAATTATGGGTTAAACCTACGGATGCATCTATTACACGACAGTTTTTTTTTTTTTGGCAAACCTTGACATTGAATTGCAGCAGGAGTCGGGATTTATCGTGATTGAAATTTTGATGTCAATAAGCTTTGGAAGCTCTGGCTGTTCCGAACCAATGAACAACCTTGTCTTAAGATCTCATTAGGAAAAGTTTAAAATGGTATCCAAGGGAGGGCATTAAAATGAGTCGCAAAGCGCTACTGTTATGTTATTATTATCAGAACTATTTTATTATTTTCCTTACACCTATTTATATCTTATTTTGTTTGCATTTTTCACAACTAAGGATGTACGAGTAATGCTTCACGTCTGAAGTTATGTTTTTCCGAACTACTTTCGTCTGAGTTTATATAAGAATCGTGAGAATCCTAGGTGGCCTCCGAAAACAGGATCATCATGATATCTTTTTAATAATTCAAGTTGTTTTATGCGGGAAGTGACTTCAATTATTGTTATAGGTATCGTTACCTTTTTCAGTATTTTATTGCCTATTATCATTGATCGCGATCTTCATGCTTCTAAAGTTTTCATTGCCAACTATTTTTTCAAGTTTGGGAAACAATTGCGCTAGTTCAATTTTCCCATAAGCAGTAAAATCTTTAGCAGATATTTCGAATATTTTCTTTTTTCCATGGAATAATGTTAAATGTGAGGATTCGGTAATTTTTTCAATATTTTTATTTTTGGTGCACTTGGTCATAATTAGTTTTAGGCATGGTAACTTTTTCACATCGTGTGTTGTAATTGTATTGTACACTTGTTCTTTATTTTCGTTTTCTTTGTTAATTGTACTTTGTTTTGTATGGCAATGCGTATTTTGTGATTTCGTTCTTACATGAAGGCAGAATTTTCTTCATTAAGTCGTTTAATTTGCCCAAAATCAATACGAGATTAAGCATCTGCGACGCAGTTATCATAAAATGACAATAATTTGTCGACCCTGGGTCCGTACGTAGTTTTTCTGCTGTCCTCCACCTTGGCGTCGGAGGGTGTTGTTGGTTTTAGTTTTTCTAAAGGTGGAGACCTTTGCATCGGAGGTGTTTGCCGGATTTAATAGTTTCCTGTCCTCCACCTTGGCGTCGGAGGGTGTTGTCGGGTTTAATTATTTTTTAATTTGTTAAGCTGTCATAACTTTCTATTGCAAAACAAGGCTGACAGATATTTCACCGTCTTTTTATTTGTTCATAGTTTTCTGTTTACTGCTGTGGGTTTTTGATTTTTCTTGTTTTTTTTTTATACTACATATATACATTGCGGCTCGTTACGTATTCTACTGAACTTGAATAGTTTTTTATATTTTTTTTTGATATTTACTCCTCGGTCAGAAAAAACGCTGCTGCGATGGCAGGATCGCCATGTTATGTGGTTATTATTAGAACTGTTTTATTATTTTCCTTACACCTATTTATATCTTAAATTTCTAAGCCAAAGACAGCCCATTGACTGCTGACTGAGTGGTGTGAATGGACGACGGTAATTAGAGTGCACTTGGCAACATTTCGTAAGCGCCCTTTGTGTGCGACCGTTAAGTGTGTCATAGGTGTTCAATATCGGCAACACATAGGAATACCGAAAGTATATTGAACTGCGAATATCAACACAATCTTACTCAATCAGTTGTGCTGAGAACCGTTGTCCATTACACTACGAATGACGCCTTTTACTGCAGTATGCTTCAATAAACCTAACAAAACATGCTTGCTTAAAAAACTGGAGGAAGCATATTAAATGATACACAATAAAAATCACAAGAAAAGAGAAAGACGTTCGCTTGGTAGGATTTCAAATATACATACACATTAATGCGTGCGCCGAAAGATATTAGCATTTTCCATTTATTATGAATATTTTATATAGTCGTGTATGCACGTTTTATCCGAGTGAGAGTGTGCGTCTAATTCCCAAAAGGGTAGAAGGAAAATTGCTTGGTACACATATAATAGTTTATTTAAAGTTTGTAATTTGAAAATTAAATAAAACTACCAGGATATTGGTGGCTACATAGAATACAAGGATGAATCTAAATTAAATTTAAATTCCATCTAAAGAATTTGATATTACTTATTTCACTTGTGTGTTTAAAAATTGGTTTACTTTGTGTTGGCAAATAAAAATTTAAATGACATTGTTGAAATTAATAAGTATTACAATTATTCTTAGGTATTTGGACGGACTACATAATAGCTGAGGGCCATAAGCACTGTGTTTACTCCCTGTTTAAGCGAGAAAATTCGCCCTTCCGTTGCCCTCCAAGGCCTCGTGACACGGAAGAGTAACCTTGTTGTTGGATCTTTATAAGTCCAGTACAATTCTGCAACTGTCTACTTTGACTCTATCCTGAAGGAGTATTTGGCCTTTAGGGCTACCTGGCTATCTGAATTAATATTAATTGTGGCTATATTAGTCCTTCTGCGCAGACATTCGTAAGCACACAACTCCGCCTGGCATATGCTTGGGTTTACACACATCGGGACACTTTTTTGAAATCTAAGTCCGGGCCTAGTGCTTCCGTCGACAAGTTTGAATCTGTCAGTTTTCCAGATTTAAGATTATTTATTAATTGTTTTTTCGATTGCTTACAGGTGTCTCTTTCAGGCATTATAACTTTTGAGGTCTTGATAAGGGATAAGACACCACTTTTCGGACTACTAAGATTGGACAATGTTGGAGGGCAAAGCCATAAAGCATGATTATTAAAAAACAAAATAAATCTTATCTATAATTAAATTGTACCAGCTTCCACCAGACAAAATCTAAAAATAATTAAATAGCTTAATTTTAGATCACTGAAATAAAGCAAATCATTTAATGACGATAATGACTGAAAAAGTGAAAAGTCATTGGACCTCTAGAAAGGATTTTATCTTTAAAAAAATCCAAATTTATTAATTTAATCTTATAGTTACGGCCTACATAGCCACGAAAGTTTCATAATTTGTTCAAATGGCAATGTGCCATTTAACACACAACCACATACACAAACATAAACGCTTGTGTAAATGCATAAGTAATCCACTGCCACTGCCTGCCTGCGATTGGCTCTATCATCAGTCTTAGCAGCTGCACTTTTATTTCGCTGCCATTCCAGCAGCTATTTCTATGTGCAATTGCACGCTTTTTTTTTAACGCGACGCGTGTGCTTGGCGCGCAATCATTACAGCTGTATTATATAAAAGATATATATGTTTATACTATGTTTTACTGTTTCAGCTTCAATGTTTTGACTGCGGTTTTAAGCGTTTGAACAGGGGTCGTAGCTTTTGTTGTCATAGAAATGTTTTAGCTTATTTTCTCTGACACTTTTTGAACTTTTTCTAACAGGCTTCTTTCACTTGCATTCACTTCATGGCATTCTTGCGATTGCATTCGTTGCTCGCTGTATCTATGATTCGCATTTTTCGTATTCGCTTGTAATCACTAATGTTTTGCTATTTTTTTTTTTATTTAGTATATGCATTGATGTTTAATTTAATTTGCTGCTTATTGCTTCCTTAAACGAATGGTGCTTTAAATTCGAGTTCATCGTTTAGTAAATTTCTTGCTCAAGTAGCGTTGTATTCGTTAAATAGAAGGTATACGAACTGAAAAATTACGTGGCATCGTAAAAAACAAAATATTTAAGGGAAAGGCAAACAAGATGTGTTTTAAATTTACTCTATCAAAACTACATTTTCAAGAATTGTATTGTTGAGTTTTAGATTTAAAAGAGTCTTGAATAATTTAAACTTCAACATACTTAAAAATTATCACAAGCGGGGAAATATCGTTAATAATTTTATAAAATCTCCATTAGTTTAAATTTTGACAATAACTCTTTAAATAGTTAGCGTAAGTCTTTCTTAAAAACTTATATTTTTTCAATCTTTTTTCTCAAAATATAAATGCAGTTTTGCATGACCTATGGCCCTAATAAGCTTCTATTTTATATACATACAATTTCCAAATTATGCAGGTTAAATTTTATCGGAATATTGACATCATTAGAATATTGCAACAAGAATATTTAGTGTCGAAGCGTATGCAGTTAGACATTTATTAATAATGATTTTAAAATACTTAAACTCGCATTTTCGATGACATTATTTTGTACAACTTATTTAAAATTAATTTATAACTATTTGTAAAGCCAGATGATCACAATCTATTGAAATCATTATATGAGTAGTAGTGACTCCCTTCGATTGATATGTGCATCTGATACAACGCCAGACGAAGAGGCAATATTTGTTGCAAGTGGGAGACCTATCTTCATATAAGCTCAAGACCTGTGATATTTCAGCGGTAACAGCGCGCTTGGGGAAGCTTCTGAAAAGGTGAAAGGACTTGCACTCTTATACTCTACATTAAAAAGTCAACTCGCCCACTTAAGGTTAATTAAATTTTCGCTGGATATAGTTTCTTATAGAAAATGGCTTCTATTGAATATAGCAAAACTACTTCAAACTAAAGGATGTGTAGTGACCTACATCAAACACAGAACAAAGCCAATTGCATTATCGCTGACTGCGCAATACAGCAGTGTAAACAAATAGGTACATAGTTTAGCACATTGACCGCCGCTCTGCCGCAACGCTATCGCTGCGCCGGCAGAATATTTCGGTGACACATTATGCATTGCCAACTGCGGCGGGGTGTCGCTCGACCATGGGACTTTCGACCATATGGCAGAAAGTCCCCAAAAAAGTGGACATTCGACCATATTTTCAATTTTCTAAAATGGACATTCGGCCATATGGCATACTGGCGCACAGTGACTTTCGACCATATTTTCAATTTTATTAAATGCATACTTAACAATTATTTTGCAACAGGGCAAACTTAAATTTAAGCAATTGTTATTTTGGTACAATACTTTGCCCTTTTACAAAATGCAAAGGAGTTGTGCGCGGAAGTACTGTTGATGGCGTAGCCGGAGTTTGTCCGGCCAGGGTTATTTTTTTGAAGCGCGGCCGAAGACCGCTGACGCAGAAAGGAGTTCTGGGCGGAAATACTGTTGATGGCGTAGCCGGAGTTTGTCCGGCCAGGGTTATTTTTTTGAAGCGCGGCCGAAGGCCGCTCACGCAGAAAGGAGTTCTGCGCGGAAATACTGTGTGCCCTGTTCTTATTGTTGAATTTAATTAAATGCATACTTAACAATTATTTTGTAACAGGGCAAACTTAAATTTAAGCAATTGTTATTTTGGTACAATAGTTTGCCCTTTTACAAAATGCATACTTAACATATGGCCGATAGTCCGAAAAAAGTGTGTGCCAGTGACTTTCGACCACACTCTCAATTTAATAAAGTGGACATTCGACCATATGGTCGAAAGTCACCAGCATACAATGACTTTCGACCATATGGTCGAATGTCCACTTTTTTGGAGACTTTCGGCCATATGGTCGAAAGTCCCATGGTCGAGCGACACCCCGTCGCCAACTGCATGCACTAATTTGATTGGTTGCCCTTCCAAGACATTGGAATAGAGGGTGGAGTTATGGAAATGTTTTTGCATGTTAATTTCATATAAATAGTTGTAGGTTTTACCAAATAAAATTTTAATTATTTTGACAGCTAAAACTGGCATTTTATTTCTCAACCATTTCGGCAACCTACCGGCTGCCTAATGAACGGCAGAATCCTCTCTGCCTTTACAAAGAAGAGGATTTTCATAAACAAACAAACATATAGGACCAACACAGATGATTCTAATCGCGTTTTACTTTCTTGTTCACGGTTCTCGGTAGCAAAACGAAAGCAAGGAGAAAAAACACCGCGCAAAGTTTCACAGATAGCAACACGTATTGCAAATGTGTGGAATGGAAACTGGTTCTTTCGTTTTTTCAGACCGCGTGCAAAATCCTCACTTGAGTGAGGTGTTACTTGAAATTATACCCATTCCGACATCTTTAACTAAAGAAATGTCTCATAGCAAAAGCCTTAACAAGTGAAGTGTTTTTAAGGACTAAAAATTATAGCTTAGGGCTCAAACAAACCCGAGAAAAAAAATTAACGGTAATGTTGGTAGAGGAACGACAAATGACGGTAAATAGTTAAGTTACGGTAAAAGTTCAAAACAGAAATTCCGGTGAGGGTTCAGATTCGCGGAGTCTAGAAAATTATTGTGCTTCGAAATAAATATTAGATTTAACTGCGAGGTGTGTTCAAAAGGTAGGGTTACATTTCAAATTTCGCGGGCGACGTATGTACATCCGATTATCGTTTTTTTGTTGTTGTTATGTTGGTACACAGTGGCCGCTGTGGTCGAGTTGGTAGCGGTGCGTGCTATAACTTGATATGCCGGTGAGTTCGAGGTTCGAATCTCAGTCAGGGCAAGCAAAATCTTAATAATAGAAAAAGTTTTTTCTAATAGCGGTCACCCCTCGGCAGGCAATGGCAAACCTCCGAGGGTATTTCTGCCATGAAAAAGCTTCTCATTAAATACATCTGCCGTTCGGAGTGGGCACAAAACAGAAGGTCCCTCCATTTGTGGTATAATACTATAAAAGACGCACACCACAAATGGTAGGAGAAGCTCGGCCAAACACTGGCCTATATAGTGTACGCGCCAAAATTATTATTATGTTGGTACACATGGCCCGAACATATTGTCACAGTTTCAAGTAGAGAGCAGTCAAAAAATATCAATTGCTAAAACTCATTTGCTTTTAAATAACTACTTTACGATAATTGCAAAAAATACCTCATTTTTATCAATCGTATAAAAACAAATTACTAGTAAGCTTAAAAATCATGCATAACAATCCAAAAACACTCATAAAATAAAGAAATGGCAACATAGTTGGCAATGACATAAATCTACTGTCAATCGATTTCAAACATAAAATTAAAAGTAAAAGGTGAACGCGGAAGCGAAATTTTTTAATTTTGCAGATATATAGTATTTTGATAAATGTTGGTAAAAATCGATTAAAAATGTAAAAATGGAAAAAGGAGCCGCTTGGTTACTTCGGGGGTCCGTCGTCACTTATACATGTATACATAATTATACCAAACACACACATAAATATACAAAAATATACATGAAAACATATGACACAAACACAATTTTGCGATCATCAGCCCGAAACGGACGTGCTCCCCCCGGCGATAATCATTTTGATTTAATAAAACTTGTATTTTAACTATCCATTTTTTAATAAAAGTTAAGTGGAAATGTGTCAAGTGGTATAAGTGCAGCAAGTGCAGTGAAAAGTGCAGAATTAGAATGACGTATTTTATTATGCTCGGCGATTTTCTATTATTAAATAAATCGAACAAAAATTTTCATCAAATGTTGTGTGAAAAATGGAGTCAAGAACTGTTATCAGTGGCGTACGGTTAGTCTGCTCTAAGTAAAAAAAATATTTACAAGCGGTACAAACTCTTCCCAGATGGCCGCTCTGGACGCCCCAACACATCAACAACATAAGATATCGTCGAAGCTGTGAAGAAAATTGTTTTTGAAATTCGTCGAATTACCATAAGTGAAGTTACTGAGGATGTTGACATATCAGTCGGCTCGTTTGATGCAATTTTTTCGGATGGTTTGGGCATAATAAATCGTCAGCAAATTAGTTCCGAAACTTCTGAATTTTGATAAGGAGAACCGTCCCATGAACATCGCTTAGGAGCTGATGCTGATTTGCTGATTTAGGGTCATAACTGGTAACCAATCATGAATATTTGATTATCCTGTGCCCAAAACTTAAAGACCTCTGAAAGGACGGAGATTTGCAAAGATTGATGAAATAAAAACAGTATTTTCGGAGGAGCTCAATGCCTATGGGAAGTGCTTTGAGGATTGGAAAAACCGTTGGTACAAGTGCTTTGTATCTGAGAGGGTTTACTTTAGAGGACAATATAAATAATGATAAATAAATAAATACATTTTCATAAAAATATTAAGTTACGTTACTTTTGAACCCACCTGGTAAAACGCACTTTTTTTTTTCAAATAAAATCTCATTCCCAGAAAAAATTGGTAACTGAAAACTTATGTTAATACTTCATACTTTCTCTTCAAATTGACTTTAAATTTTCTTATCTGTGGTTTTGAAAACTTCCATCTCCTTAAGTTTTTTTCATATACGAGTAGGATGAATACATTTTTGATATTTTCCATACCACTACGACACTCGCACTTTACAAGGAAATCGAAGTGCAGCTTCTGCAATTGATAGATTTTTTTTGAATAACACCAAATGTAGTACTAAATAATAAATAGCATTGAAATTTTCATAAACAATTTTGCAACATATCTATCACCGCTCCTAACGCTTTCGGCACGCCAAAGCACACACGTAGGCACACATATGTATATGCGCTTAACATTATTATAATTTTGTAGTACGACTATAGTGTTTAAAACAGATAAAAGAGCATCAAAAATACAATATGAAAAATTGACGACAATAAAATCTGAACAAAATAAAAACAGTTGTCTGTAAAAGGTTATGGTATGTTGGAGGTAGAGGGAGGAAAAAATCCTAAATCCAAAAATTGTAAGAGACTCTTTAGAAGAGTAAACGCGCCACTGCTTTGCAAGCAAGCGCTGTGAAGCTGCATACCGGCCGCCGCTTGCCATTCCTTTGCTCAAGCTAAGTATACAGGTATCTTCCCATACAGCAACTAAGCTACTACGGAGTAGCTATGGAACGCAGACAGTCTGATAGCTTGTACATATGTCGCCATTCTTTCAAACTCCTCTTAACTTATCCAGCACTACGCTATTTAGATCATACTTTAGCTCACTTTCTTCTGCTGTTTGACAGTGTGGTAGTAAAATTAAATATGCGTTGCTGATTTGATACTTAATTGCGGACAAAATGACCGCATGTTTTGTCTAGGCATTGTCTTTTACATCTATGTATTTATTTTTAATTTTTTATAATTTTTTTTTGAGACACGGGGATTATACCTTTCATGGAAATGTTATATTAAGTTTGTTCCGTCTGTTTGAACGCAAACTAGTCCCTCAATTTTTGAGCCGGTTGTTCAAATATTATTGCATTTAGCACCAGGGAGGAGGGGGTGTAAGAATTAGCCCCCACTGAATTAACCCCCACCGGGCAAAATAAATTAAGCCCCACCAAACGTGGGGTTCTTACATGACAGAATCCCTACTAAAAAAAAAGGAATTAATCCCCACGAAAATGACTTTACTTCATTTTTAATTTATTCCCTTCTATTATTTTATAATTTACAAAATTATGGTTTCTCCTTTTACGAAATATGTACTACTAGTGATTTTAACCTTTCGTAAAAGGAAAAATCTTTGACAATTCAATCTTAATAGAGTGATTATTAAAAACAGTTCTGCGTATTCTGCTTAAAAATGAATATGGAAAAATTGAAACAAATAGAGAGTAATCGTATAAACGCAAGGAAGATCTTACTAAATAAAAGCGATACTATAAACTTTTCTCATGTTCCTGGATTTATAATTGATTCTTTTTTTGGAAAAAAAAGTTATAAGGCGCAATTAATAGTTTGTGTTTTTGCTTTCGTTAATGGAATCAGCGAGTCGCAACTCTTTCAACTAATACGATGGATACCGTTCACAAAAACTCACCAAAAAAAAATATCAGATTTACTCTTATGGCTTAAAAATTCTCCAAACGCTCACAAGTACTATAGCTATAATGTTATACTTAATCAAATAGTTTTTTGTAACGGAGACTTACGAAGATATGGAGAAAGAAAGCAAAGATATTTAATAAAATTTGAAAAGTATTATATTTTTACGTTGCTAACTGTTTGTTTTATTTTTATAAAAGATCCCGGAATTAAAATGAATTAAACCCCACGAAAATGGTTTTATCCCCACCAATCAAAATGAATTAAGCCCCACCAAACGTGGGGGTTCTTACAAGACAGAATCCCCACTAAAAAAAATGAATTGATCCCCACGAAAATGACTTTAGCCCCACTTTCCGCCATTTTTAATTTTGTTGTAAAATTGGTGGGGCTTAAGTCATTTTGCCCGGTGGGGGTTAATTCAGTGGGGGCTAATTCATACACCCGTGAAAATCATAAAGATCAAAGAAATATAACAGACATCTGCTATTCTGCAAATTATATTATTTTTTGTTGTCGTTTCATTTTCAAATAAATGTAAACGTTTCAAATATGAATTTTTATAAAACAGTCAAATAATATGATTGGAAATATGTATTTGTTATGTATTTTACTGCTGGATTGGTTATTTTTTTTTGTTTTGGTAATTAATTTATATAAGTCGGTAGTTATTTTACTTTCATATTAAAATACCACTCCCACAAATTGACAAGTTTTGATTTTAGTTTTTGAAAATATTTAATTCTTTTAATAAGCGTACTTTCTACAATTCTCTTTCAAACACCATAAAAATTTCGTGATTTATAAAAAAAAATATAATAATTACGCCAGAAAATTGGCATCAAAATTCCCAAGTTATAAAACAAAATTTGAATTTAGTGCAATAATGTGCAAGTTTATATATTTGGTGATATTTACAGATAACTTCTGAAGATTTTTCAGTGCCCTGGTACTAAAGCTCGTATAAATACATAAAATATTTTCCATCGAGTTTATGTATACCCTCCATAACAGTCACATACACATACCAACACTAAAGTGAAAGATCTTCCATAGAATTTTGGTATATTCGAAAGATCGTTAGTATAAGTATTTTGCTAAATGGACCGATTCGGCGTTGGATTAGTGTAAATTCTGTGGTCACAAGCGATAATCGCGTAAGTCCTGTGTTAAAGCATAGGACTTAGGCGGTTATCGCTTGTCACCACGGAATTAATGAATGTGGTCTTTGGAGAATACCTATAATGGCCAAGAAGAACAAAAAAACCAAATGCAAGGCCTAGGCAGTTCACTTGTTAAACTGAATCTAAAGAACTAGTTCAGCATTAAACGACGTGTTTTTGAGCATATTGAGTATACAACTGTTTATCATTTTAATGAGTCGCGATTAGACCGAAAGATAATTAGAGGTAAAACTCAGGAAATAGTGATTTACCAGTGATTTAAAAATCCGCGACTATATACTTAAGAATCTTAATTACAATAAAGTTTTAAATCAAGGACCAACTGTTATTTTTAATATATGGTTACATTACTGGGGCTCATTGTTATAAGGAAAACGTCATGAGTTATCTATTTCTTGCCTTTTTTACGGTTCTACTATTCAATAGCCACTAAGAGAAAAGTTAGATACGTATAGTTGCTTGCGGTATTTTTTTTTGTTTCTATAAAATAGACTAAAAATATAGTTAAATTAAATCATTTTTATTTATTTATTTCTTACAGCTTTGTTAAGCCTACTTTGTACATAGTTAATAAAATCTACAATTTATAGCCTAAACTAAAAAATAAAGTTAAAGCTACTTACATATTTGGACCGCCAAGTATTAGTGAAAAATAAAGGATCAGACTTCCAAATCATATTACAACATTAATTAATTTAGCTTTACGCACAAAACATTAAAAGTTACTTAAATAATATTGAACATAACTTTTCGTTTGTGGTAATAACCTAAGGGAAGTATCGTATCTTTTTTATGTGAAATGTTACCGAAATATAAAAGAAGAAATTCAAATTTTTAGCGAGTCTCTTTGGCATAGCCAATTCAGGTTTATTTTCAACAAAGCATTTGTACTGCTTTGCTGATTTCTTTTTCAACTCCTACTTCTTCATACATATTTCTAGTATTCAAATTTTCCTAACATTTTACGGCAAGAATATGATACATTCTCATTTGTTATCGTTTTTATAGTTATTTGTTTCGAAGGTGCGTTAGGTTTTCCAGTTTTTACTGTTATCTGTATTGTGTTTGGTTCATGCTGGCAAGGTCTTGTTTTTGTTGTTTTTTATTCTCTTTGCCCTTATTTATTTATATTATTTTCCACCAAATGGATGCATACTTTTCGAGTAGCTGCATTGAAATATGATTCAATAAATAAATCTGGTTTAAATTGGACTTGTTTCTTTGTGACAGTTGTTGAACTTACTACTTCGAATGCGTATTTTGTTGCTACTTCTGCAACAAAGCGAATATACTCTTATTTACTTTTGTTTTTTGACTTCTTAGTTCTCTCTCCTTGCGGGTTATTTAAGCTGTATAATTGCTTTGTTGCAACAGCTGCTTCTGCCGTAGTGGCAACTGCTTTTTATGATTTTCTCTTTCACTTTCTTTTTACAGACTTTTTGCTATTTCCCTTTACTTATTTTCGGAATAAAGTTGCTTGTTTCTTTCTTATTTATAAATTTATGCGTATTGCTTTTTGTGATATTTGTGATATAGTTCTCCTTATAAACACACCAGTAAATATCAATGTACGTACATATGTAAGTATGTACGCAAGCAAGTACAATAATGTGTAAATATGTATTACCACAATTTTGGTATATGTTAGTAATTTTATTTTGCCTTTAAAGCCTTTTTAATAATAATTATAAATACGACGTACAAAAAAAATTTTTTTTGGGTATTCAATTGCACAATCTCTAACCAACAAACTTATTTTTTTACAAGAAAACTTGATACACAAGAATGTGTTAAAATGTGCTACAATTCTAATAACACTTATTTTCACACCGTGTATATATGTATGTACATAGAATCATATATGAACAGTGTTGTATAATTTTGCGTATGTATGTTTTGCATGATTCCACACATGACAACTTTTGAATGAATTTGAGGTTTTTAATGGCAGCAAGTTAAAGATGGTGTAAAGTATGTCCAAAGATCTTTTTGAAGTGAACATGAAGACTTGGGTCCGTCTTTTGTTAAGCATTCTTATGCGTTCCTCAGAATGTTGCATAAAAAAGTTCTTTACATTTATGTATACAAAAATTTGAGATTCGACCAGAATTTTCGAAAACCGTATAATTGTTTATACATCATTGTAAAGGCCTCAACTAACCACATTAAAAAATCGAATGGAGCAATATTATGAAAAAAGAAACAATTTCTTCCTTCAGTATTTTGGTTGAAGCATAAATTAAATGAACATAACTGTATTTAACGAAAAACAAAAAAAAAACATCACAATAAATTCCTAAATTATGTAATTATCAGCAAAAATGAAATGGCAAACAAATAATTAGAAATAAACTCGTTATGATACTCGTAGCAATCTATCAGACCTGTTCTGCATTACAGTTTCAACAAATTTGGTCGGAATCGGAATGTATAGCATTACAAAACAACCAGAGCGAGCATTTTTTGTTACTTTAAAGTTTTGTCTGTTAAAATGTCCCAAACAATTTTTAAAATTTTCACAAGCTTTTTTTTCAGACGAAATCTTTGTACAAAGAGCATAAAAGTCCGTATTGAAAAAAACGTTTACGCCCTTTGAGATATGCAACAAAATTTTATATTATCCTTTAACAGCATTCACTTTGCGAATTAACTTAGCAATTAACCCGGTTTTGTGTACACTACAGACATATATCAGTTAACTTACATTTAAGGTTACTTTAGGTGTTAAAAATTTGTCTTACGAAGGAGCAAGAAGATCCTTATTGAAAAAGACAAAGGAAACCGACTTTATATTAACTAAAGTTCGAGTAAAGTAAAAATACTACTTTAATGTATTAAACAAATTTCATAATGAAATCGGTAGAAACAAATATTCGCGTCTTCACTATTTGGTCGCTTGTAATCGAATGTAGGGCTGCGACATCGACATCGAAGTTTTAGAAACATCGATGTTTTTCTAAAACATCGAGTACTTTTAACATCGATGTCTTAGTGCCGATGTTTTTCCAACATCGATGTTTTGTATCGATGTTTGCATCGATGTTTTTGCTTTCGGACTGGTTGTGAGCCGAGGCAAAATTAAATTGTCGGCTTCGCATGTGTTTCATTTGAGAACCTATTTTTTATTTTTTTAGTCACAAACTCATCGGCGGCGTGAGCGAAAACATCGATGTTTTTGACCGATGTTACATCGATTCAATGGCGCGGCTGAAGTAACAAACGATCTGCGTAGAAGTTTTTACCGACATCGATGTTTACAAAACGATATACAAAACTTTATTTATACTGGAGTTATTTTATGTATACTGGAGTTATTTTATGCTTAAAATATTCAAAAACATCGATGTTTTTGGGGGTGTCTTAATTTTGCAGAAATGAAATGAGAAACATCGATGTTTTTTATTAAAGTTTTTTAGCAATAAAAATAAAAAAGGAGTACTAATCAACTTTTGTCTGTTTTTGCTTAATATCGTCGACATGACATATATAAAACTGCACTTCAGGGAAAACAAAACACGCAGAAACATTTGTAACCGATGTTGGATCAACATCGATGTTTTGAGGTCGATGTCACAGCCCTAATCGAATGTTCTTTTTTTTTTATTTCTTAAAATGGTGTCCTGGGACACGGGTTGCCATCCAAGAGTTATGAACTATTTATCGTTCTTGTTGCCAACTACACATTATTCTTCTTACTTAAGATATACGTCACAATGTCTTATAACTAGTTAAGAGTATGCTGTTCTTAGCTTAAGGTAAGTATACACTTGCAAACTTAGCTTGAAGATATAATATATTCCTACAATACATACTAATTTTTTACATTTATCAAGGTTAAAGAGACTTCCGATATCAGCTTTAGGGCCAGTTTTTCAGTGCTGGTTTAAACTCAGTTTAAACTAAGTTTAGTTAAACTCAGTTTAAATTTAAACTTAGTTTTCTTGTACTCAATTAAATTTGTTGCAACCAAAACGAAATAGTCAGCACGCAGCTCATAAGTTAAACTAAGTTTAACTGTGCCCAATCGGCCGTTTAAACTCAGTTTAAACTCCGTTTAAAGTTGACTGAAAAACTGCATACTGAGTTTAAACTTATTTTAAACGACAAACAGAGTTAATCTTGCACTGAAAAACTGGCCCTTAGTTACATTTATGCCTTTAAGTATGCTATGCATTTCCAAGAAAAGGCTTATTAGAATGAAAGCAGTAACACTTTTGAACCTTTTAAAAGCCGCTTAAATGTAATTGTGCCATAAATGTTATTTCTATGCTTACGACAGTATCAAAAATTATACATACGTATCTTATATTTACATATTTATGCACACTATTTTTGCTTATATCTCCCTGTCGGAAAAAGCAAACAGTCCGAAAAATTATTCAATTTTAAAGTAGTTAAAAATCAACTGCTTAGAAACAAATGCAGCGGGCGAGTCTTTTTTTCTTCATTTATTTATATGAGCGTTATACAAAATAATTTAAAAACTTTTGTAGTAAAGAGAAACTATAAATTTATTTAATTGAATACTTTTAAAAATTTTTAAACCGCATTTTGCTCACTAAACCAATCCATGAATAAAATAAATCTAAAAATTATAATATTAACGAAGACAACAAAACAATTTACGTGAGTAGCTAATATATTCATAAAATTCTAAATATCTATGTATCTAAAGCTTTTTTCCATATATTCCATAGAATGATGGAATGAAGTCCCTAATGAAAAGAAAACTAAAAAAGATGATTTTGGCTATTTTGTCCAAGTACGTTGTAATGAATTTTAACAGCTTTTGCTAATTTCTATCCGCTTTTGAAAGGTAAGACGTGATTCTTAAAATATTTTCATTTTTTCTTTATCATTATTAACATAGATGCCTTTTGTATCGAAAATCGTGACCCAGAGGAAGTTATTGGCAAGGCCATTCAGGCGGTAAAAAAAACAATGTTTTTAGGAAGTATGTAGGCAGGAGAAATTAAATTAAATTGTATTTAAAACGTGTAAACGTACGTTAAAATATAAACTGAATTCCTTACTTGGTTTAAACAAAAAAAACATATGTAAACTAAAATGCGATTTTAAAAAGTTGGAAAAGAGTAGGTATACAATAAAGAAGTTTAAAAACAATTTGAGTTTTGCTCAAATGAATTTTTTGATTATCTAGAGTAAGAAAGCACGCCCCTGGAGATGCACTCGTTGCTAATAATAACGTGTTGTTCATTCATATACATTTATGTTCTTTGGTTATAACTAATTTGAATCAAATGTATTCTCCAAAAATCATACATTTTATTGCTTTCAATTAGTCGACCCACACATACATACAAATATACAAAAGTTTACAAATTATAGGCGCTGTAGAAAAACTCTGACGTATAGTTGATTACAAACAATGGCAAATTCAATGAAAATTTTGTGTTGTGTATTTTTTCAATTTGTGTTTAGGCGTAGTGTATGTATTTGTGATTTTGTTGGCGGGTAAACACACTAATAAAAATAACGCCTGCTTTTAGGCGATTGGTAATTTGCAAGCAACGCTATAACAACCCTGCGTTGCATAGTTGCACACTTCAAACTTATTTACTTTGCTATGCTCTTTCATTTATTTCACACTGATTTGGTGTGTTTAGAAAATCTACTAATTTATGACAGTTTGTTTATTTCTTTGGCGTAGAATACGTCTTACCTTACGGTATGGGCACCCATGTCAGGTTTTTATTGTTGTAATCTCTATTTCTTTAATTATAAGGAAACGGCACGGTAACTTTTTTAAAAAAATTTTTGTAGTCAAATGAAGATGTTAGCTTTCGTTTGACATACATTTCATGTTGGTTGATATCTTCCTAATATTTAAATTTCGCAAATGAAAATTGTATAAACACATGCACACAAATATGTGTGTGGTGTTTGGTTGAGTGTTTGCTGTTGGGCGATTTAAATGTACTCGTGCAGCCCTTTCTTTGTATTGCATAATTTTAGGCGGGCAAGTTAAAGTAGAGTAAAGGCAGAGAAAGCGCTGCCAACTACTGCTTATTGGTGGTGATTTTAACACAGAAATCACTTCAAATACTAGATTGGCGAAATTTATGAGCGATACGTTTAATTTGGATTATATTCGAAATGATGCTCCCACAACTATTGATAACACAACCATTGACTTAGTTTTTGCGAGAAATTTAAATGTTAATTTAAAAACATATTTATCCTATTTTTCCCATCATAAGCCTATATTCTCAAAAGTAACTTTCAAATAATCAAATAGATTTGGGTCTGTTATTTATCATTTATCTTTACTATTGATAACTACCATTGACTTCGTTTTTGCGAGAAATTTAATTGATAATTTAAAAACATTTTTATCCTATTTTCCTATCATAAGCTTATGTACATATATCATCAAAAGTAACTATCAAATAAAGAAATTCATTTGCTTGCATTATTTATCATTATAAATTATCATTATACATATGTTTTCTGTCTTATCGGATGGCGTATTCTACGTTAAACTTAATGGCCGTGTCTCTGACACAGCCTCCTTCTTTTTTTTTATTTAGACACTAAATCTGATTGATTGAAGTGAGTTCATAATGTGTGTGGAGTAGATGATTTGACTATTTATGCAAATTTATTCATAACCAGTAATTTATCTGAAAATAAAAAATATTTAATGATTAGATAAGCGAATTTTCGATTTTTTTAATGAGTATAAGTTAAATATACGTGCATTAGGGTTAAACTTCAAGAGCTTTAGCTTTTCTATCAAACTATGTGTCAGAATATTTTGGCGAAGTGCGTCATTGCATTATCAGCGTAGGACAACGCTTGTATTTAAACTGCGACAATGAAAAAAAAACGAAAGTATACAAAAATTAGTGAAACACAAATGTACCATTAATTTTGTAAAAGCTGCAGAGTTTACAAAAAACCGACATTGAGAAAAGCAAAAAACAACAGGGAAGAAACTTTGCGGCGAAACAGGATCCATTACACAAGCACAAAAAGGGCAGTGACCGCATCGAAAAAGCAGAGCAGTAAACGATATAAACAAATACACACATACATGTGTAATGCAGAACACTCTCGTACATATGTACAACTTTAATATAAGTTAATAAAATAAAAAAGCTGCAGGCGAACAAAAAAGATGACTGTTACAACAAGTAAAAAATTAAACAGAAAGGAGACAAAAATTAAATAAGCAGCGCAAATTTGTCGCACCCATATAGGAGACAAGGAATACTCCGTTAATATACATATGTACATATGCATGTACGCTGTGGTCGAGTTGGTAGCGGTGCGTGCTATAACTTGATATGCCGGTGAGTTCGAGGTTCGAATCTCAGTCAGGGCAAAATCTTAATAATAGAAAAAGTTTTTTCTAATAGCGGTCACCCCTCGGCAGACAATGGCAAACCTCCGAGGGTATTTCTGCCATGAAAAAGCTTGTCATTAAATACATCTGCCGTTCGGAGTCGGCACAAAACTGTAGGTCCCTCCATTTGTGGTATAATATAAAGACGCACACCTCAAATGGTAGGAGAAGCTCGGCCAAACACTGAGCTATATAGTGTACGCGCCAAAATTATATTACATATATAATTGCATGTACATTAGGGAGGTCCTTATTTGTATGGAGAAAATTGTATCATCAGATTTCCAAAGTCTCAACCCCTAAATCGATAGTAATATAGCCGAAGTTATCACACAAAAAATTTTATCCCGATTAAAGATGGTTTAGATGTGTCGCAGGGAGGGGTCAAAGTTGAAATTGCTCTATAGAGACTCAAAAAATAAAAGTGATTTTTCTTTTTATCTAATATTCGAAATCGGTAGCCCTATGGTAGAAAACATCAGATGCAAATTCTGGTCCCGATTGGAAACGCCTAAGGGGTGTCGCAGGGGGGTAAAAGTTCATACTACCCTATGAATACACGAAAAACAAAAGTGATTTTTCTTTTTATCTAATACTCGAAATAGTTAGCACTATGGTCGGAGATATCACATAAAAAATTTGGTTATGATTGGAAAAGCCTAAGGCGTGTCGCAGGGGGGTGAAAGTCCAGATTAACCGACGGAGGCTCAAAAAATGTGAATAATTTGTTTTTATTGAGTTTTCAAGTTATATATAAAATAACAATAAATTCATGTTCGTTCATTTATAATCATAACACAGGTCAACAGTGATTTTGGTGCCGTTAAAAGTAAAACTGATTTATAGGGGCCAATAACCCCTATATAGTGTACGCGCCAAAATTATATTATATATATATATGCATGTACATTAGGGTGGTCCTTATATGTATGGAGAAAATTGTATCATCAGATTTCCAAAGTCTCAACCCCTAAATCGATAGTAATATAGCCGAAGTTATCACGCAAAAAATTTTATCCCGATTAAAGATGGTTTAGATGTGTCGCAGGGGGGGTCAAAGTTGAAATTGCTCTATAGAGACTCAAAAAATAAAAGTGATTTTTCTTTTTATCTAATATTCGAAATCGGTAGCCCTATGGTAGAAAATATCAGATGCAAATTCTGGTCCCGATTGGAAACGCCTAAGGGGTGTAGCAGGGGGGTAAAAGTTCATACTACCCTATGGAGACACGAAAAACAAAAGTTATTTTTCTTTTTATCTAATACTCGAAATAGATAGCACTATGGTCGGAGATATCACATAAAAAATTTGGTTATGATTGGAAAAGCCTAAGGCGTGTCGCAGGGGGGTGAAAGTCCAGATTAACCGACGTAGGCTCAAAAAATGTGAATAATTTGTTTTTATTGAGTTTTCAAGTTATATATAAAATAACAATAAATTCATGTTCGTTCATTTATAATCATAACACAGGTCAACAGTGATTTTGGTGCCGTTAAAAGTAAAACTGATTTATAGGGGCCAAGAACCCCTTTTTCTTCGCTATATATAGTAACTTATGGGTTTTTTGTCAATATTATAAGCAAATTAATTGCGTTTTCAAGTGGTAAAGAACTGAAGTTGATATTTCATTTCAATATGGTATCGCGACAAAAAAATTACATTTATTTAGTGGGCCTCATCGAAAACTAAATTACGGGTGCCAAGTTGCCTTCTAATGGGCAAGTGTTACGGGTTTTTTTCTACAATATTAGAAAAATAAAATTAAGTGTTCGCGAGAGTGCTAAAAGAGACAAAAGTGTTTTGGCAAAAAGCACGCATCCCGAAGCAAGCCTAAACATCATAGTGTTGCGAAGTTAGAAGCGTTATATGTATGTATATGAGATGGCGCTCGCTTTTTAAAAGCAGTAAACGCCATTCTGCACACCAAAAAGCGAAAGAGTCGAGATTTTGCGAAGAATTGGAAAATTTATTTATTATTGTTATATTATTTATTTGATATAGCTCACGAAAAAGCATTGAAAATGATCAGCAACCAAACTGATAAGGAGTTTCTTATCAATCAGAGGAAGAAAGGACGTTTAGGCGCCTATTCAAGAATAAATTGTACCGGAAATAATAAAGAAGTGCTTAAAAAAAGCTGCGATGTAGACTCGCCTGGAGGTAATAAACATTCTTTGTTACTTTTTATAATTATGTAATTCCAAATATGATTTCAATACTGCGTTAGAAGAAGCCGTTGAAGAAAGCGAAAATGAAGATTTTGATCGGGGAAGCAATTGCTCACTAGAAATATCAAGTCGAAATGAACCAAAAATCAAAAGAGGGCAGAAAAGTTTAATTACACCCAAACAAGTATCAGTTCGTGATAAGTGTAAAGTAAGTTGCTCACTAGAACGACCAAGTCGAAAAGTCGCAAAACCCAAACGAGGGCAAAAAAATTTTATTACACCCAAACTAGTACCAGTTCTTGACAGTTGTAAAGTCAGCGATCGAAATGCAGTCAGAATACTAAAAGCAGTATCCTTGGTGCAAATGTAAAAACTCTAACCGTAAACCGGAGTTGTATCCGACGATGTCGTCTACAAAAGCGCCGATACATAATGAAGCAGCTAAAACGATCGTTTCAATCCAAATCAATAACGTCAGTTACCGTTTACTGCTTTTACTTACAAACTGATCTAGATCATTGGCAAATACTCTTCCTTCACTTCCTATTACAAAGTCATACTTTTTTCCTACAAAGTAATTGTCTTTTCCTAGAGCTGCAACCATATTTTGCTTTGTTTCTTTTAAAATTTTTTCATCAAATAGTGCCAAACAAACTGTTTCCGGTGAGAGATACCATAAATGATTTTTGAACTTCGAGAACGTGGCTTCACCTATCGCCTTGTCAAAGTTTTTGTATTGGTATAACTCATTAACAAAAAAGAAGTCAGCGCCTGGGGCACATATGGATTTAGAGGCGTGCATCCAATTCTCTAAATAAATTTTAACTATAAAAATGCATAAATCCCGAAGTGCTATTTCTAAATTTTTTTCCCATATGTACTCTTCTCGAAAGATATATAATTTTAGAGTATAAATACCCTTTGCCATCCACCGAGCGTGGTGGAAGGCGCCTGGTGCTGAAAATATATAGCTCTTTGGAGAACAACCAAGAAAAACAAGTGCTAGTTCTACAAATTCTTTAGAGCCTTCACGAGGCTGTCTTGATACTAAAATGTGATGAAAGCTATATATAAGCTCTTCTTTATTAGGTATTGCTGTTCTGACGAAGCCGTCCTCAATTCCAACTTTGAAATTACGTTTGTCTAAACTGGACCAGGCGTCTCTAAAGTTTTTAAAAATCTCAACATTAGGTCTTTTTGATAAGGGTATTTTTGCTTCGAAAGCGCTGCGTAACACTATTTCGTATATATGGTGACGTCACGGCAAATGCAACAAGCTTTTACCAAGTTTTTGTTCCAAGAAAACACAAGCTCCCTGTAACCTGCCCGTGTTCGACGCCGTTGTATCACAACATACCGCTTCAACTTTGTCATGTACTTTCCACCTAACAAGTAAGTCATATACTACAGAAGCTTGTGTTTTTCCACTTCCGTTCGAAATTGCTGGAGCACCGAGTAGTTGTTCTCCATCTTCCCAGGAAATAATTGTTGGAAGCCTGTCTACTTTCCCTGCTCCTTCTGTTGCAGGCAACAACTTCCCATCCCAGTGAACGGTAACTGGCGTAATTGATTTGGATTGAAACGATCGTTTTAGCTGCTTCATTATGTATAGGCGCTTTTGTAGACGACATCGTCGGATACTACTCCGGTTTACGGTTAGAGTTTTTACATTTGCAGCAAGGGCTTCGGATACTGCTTTTAGTATTCTGACTGCATTTCGATCGCTGACTTTACAACTGTCAAGAACTGATACTAGTTTGGGTGTAATAAAATTTGTTTGCCCTCGTTTGTTTTTTTGCGACTTTTCGACTTGATCCTTCTAGTGAGCAATTTACTTTACACTTATCACGTACTGATACTTGTTTGGGTGTAATTAAACTTTTCTGCCCTATTTTCTTTTTTGGTTCATTTCGACTTGATATTTCTAGTGAGCAATTGCTTCCCCGATCAAAATCTTCATTTTCGCTTTCTTCAACGGCTTCTTCTAACGCAGTATTGAAATCATATTTGGAATTACATAATTGTAAAAAGTAACAAAGAATGTTTATTACCTCCAGGCGAGTCTACATCGCAGCTTTTTTTAAGCACTTCTTTATTATTTCCGGTAAAATTTATTCTTGAAAATGCGCCTAAACATCCTTTCTTCCTCTGATTGATAAGAAACTCCTTATCAGTTTGGTTGCTGATCATTTTAAATGCTTTTTCGTGAGCTATATCAATTTCAATTCTTCGCAAAATCTCGACTCTTTCGCTTTTTGGTGTGCAGAATGGCGTTTACTGCTTTTAAAAAGCGCCATCTCATATACAACGCTTCTAACTTCGCAACACTGTGATGTTTAGGCTTGAGAGGGATGCGTGCTTTTTGCCAAACACTTTTGTCTCTTTTATCACAAGATATGCACTCTCGCGAACACTTAATTTTATTTTTCTAATATTGTAGAAAAAAACCCGTAACACTTGCCCATTAGAAGGCAACTTGGTACCCGTAATTTGGTTTTCGATGAGGCCCACTAAATAAATATTAATTTTTTGTCGCGATACCATATTGAAACGAAATATCAACTTCAGTTCTTGATCACTTAAAAACGTAATTTATTTTATGCAATTAATTTGCTTATAATATTGACATATAAGTTACTATATATAGCGAAGAAAAAGGGGTTCTTGGCCCCTATAAATCAGTTTTACTTTTAACGGCACCAAAATCACTGTTGACCTGTGTTATGATTATAAATGAACGAACATGAATTTATTGTTATTTTATTTATAACTTGAAAACTCAATAAAAACAAATTCTTCACATTTTTTGAGCCTCCATCGGTTAATCTGGACTTTCACCCCCCTGCGACATGCCTTAGGCTTTTCCAATCATCCAAAATTTTGTATGTGATATCTCCGACCATAGTGCTATCTATTTCGGGTATTAGATAAAAAGAAAAATCACTTTTATTTTTCGTGTCTCCTTAGGGTAGTATGAACGTTTGGAGACTGGAAAAAATACTACATTCGATTATAAGGACCACCCTAATGTACATATATGTGTCGAAAAAAATTTAACTGAACACATAGTACACATATGAATGCATACTTATATTTAAATGTTTTTATATGCAAGCAACAGCTCGGCAGCTTTACATTTCGTAACAATTAAGTTAATTGATAGCAGAGCCCAGCCTCGAAAAGGGGGAGCGTAACACATTTTTTAAACCAAAAACCATTAAATAATAACTAAAATATTCTCTTCTTATTGTTATAATAAAGTGTTGCTTTTAAAACAGTTATATATTTATATAAATGAAAGTTATTTTGCTGAGAGTTTAAACAGAAATAAAGCTCCTGAAGAAATTCCTATATAGTCTTTCGAGTAGGCTAGGTATTTGGTAAGCCCTCATGCATTATCTTAAAAAAACTGCGTTTAACAGCTAAAACTATTTGCAAGAAAATTTGTATGAACCATTTTATATCAGCCTAGAAGGTACTTTGTTATAAGTTCCAAAAAAATTTCCAAGTTAGTTTTATATTAGCAAGAGATACTGATATTCCTATTTAATAAAGTAAAATTGTTTCTTTTACTTATACATATGTACATTGATTTTGGAGTCAAATAAATATAATATATATATAATAAATAAATATATTCAATGAAATAAGACGTATAAGAAATTTTGCAGCCGACTCTAAGATTCTCATACATGGATTTAGTGGTTAGTTTTAATTTATTGAATACTAACGAACATATCTTTCCCAATTTTATCAATAGCAAAATTTTATTAAGTTTTGTATGCTTATCAAACATCATAACCTAAGATCCAACCAGGAAATTTCTCAAATTTGTTGGCTTTCATCATTTCGCCGCCTTTTCTGCTTAGAGTCAAAAACATGAAGTTGTAGATATATTCATACTCACACATGCACTACGACCTTCTCTCCGGCACACTTTATCTTCACGGCAAAAAATTGATTGAAAAACTGACACCAACCGGAAATACTGAAAGTTCCTGCCGCATCGTATACCATGGAGCAATGTATGGTTCCAAGTGACATGTGAATGTGTGGCAGGAAACACCAAATGACAAAAAGGAAGAGAAACATTCACTTAACATATGTACAATGTACATACATTGTACATACTCGAACAAAAACAAATATGAGTTTTGTAAGCTTCAAACAGACTAGAGCCGACCATGAAACCAAAGGAAAAACAGAGTCGCAAAAAAAGCAACTCGAAATGTACGAAATATAAGAAGAGATTGGAACATTGCCCACGGACATGAAAAACAGCGTAGGCGTTCGAAGAACGCACTGCGTGTGTTCGGCTTTTGTGCCGACGAGGTTGCCAAAGTGCGCTCGTTTTAGTCGCACAATGTTTTTTTTTCTTTCTTTCTGTCCCTTTTGTGTTGACACTTGCTATGCTTCGCGGCGCCAACAGGTGTCTGTTTTGTAATTTTTTGGCTGCTGGGTGATTGCGATTTATTTCTTCCAAACTAGTAAGACACAAATTATTCGAGCACGTTTTGTATGTTTTTAAATGAATGCCAAAAAAAAACTTGACGGAAGTTCTACAATTTTATTTAGCATTATAAAAAAAATGTAAAGGATATACAAAATTTTTTTTTTTAAATATATAGCATATAATAGCAGCAAAAAATATATAAATATAACTGGCACTTTATGTTTATCCACGAAAACTGTTTACAATTAATTCTCAAGGGAAACAATTGTTTCCGATTTAAATTTTTTTGTTTTTACATTCGCACTTGGCCATATGCCTGTGCAAATTGAAAACATAACAAGTAAGAAAAGCTTAATTCGGGCGAAACCGATTTTTATATACCCTCGCGATATATTTTTGTATGGTCGGTGTCCATGATTTCCTAAAATTCCCGTTTCTTTGTTTCAAATCGCAGCTAGTATTTAACATTACTCAAATTCTTCTAATAAATACTGAAATACAAACTTTTTTGCATTTTTCAAAATTTCCGTTATATGGAAGTGTGGCGTGCTTTTGGTCCAATTTCAAAAGTTTTTGACGGTGATGCAAGTAATATCAAGGACAATTTGTCCTCTCTAAATATCAAATTTTAATTAATATGTTTCAATAGATAAAGAAAAAAAAAATGTTTTAATTTTTCAAAATTTCAGTTATGTGAGGTGGGCGAGGTTATGGTCCGATTTCAAAAAATTTTAACGATGTAACAGTGATATTAAGGAAAATTTGTTCACCAAATTTTATGACAATACCTTTCACCGTTATTGAGATACATACATATTTTCATAAGTGGGCGTGGCAACGCTCATTTTTAAAATTACATATATACCCAATTTCTTAGTTCAAAATCGCTCCAAATACCGAATTTCGCTCAATGTGTTCTAATAGATACCGAAAAATGAAGTTTTTCATCTTCCAAAATATCCGTTATATGGGAGGTGGGCGTGGTTATGATCCGATTTTAAAAATTTTTCTACGATAATAATGACGATGTCAAGGAAAATATGCCCACCAAATTTTGTGACGAAAATTAATACTGTTATTGAGATACAGAACATTTTTCATAAAGGGCGTGGCAACGCTCATTTTTCAAAATTACATATGTATATACCCAATTCCTTAGTTCAAAATCGCTCCAAATACTGAATTTCACTCAATGTGTTCTAATAGATTCCGAAAAAATGGAGTTTTGCTTTTTCCAAAATTTCCGTTATACGGGAGTTGGGCGTGGTTATGATCCGATTTCAAAAATTTACTACGATAATAATAGCGATATCATGCGAAATACATATGTCCACCAAGGTTTGGGACGATACGATTTCATAAATTCCTAATTTTTTAGTTCAAAATTGTTTCATATACCAAATTTCACTTAATTTGCTTTAACCTTCCGTTATATGTAAGGTGGGCGTGGTTATTGACCGATCTTGACCTTTTTCAATTCCAACCTACCGTGTTCAAAGAGCAATCTATGTCTCAATCTATCAGATATCTCAATTTATACTCAAATTATTGTAACCACGGACAGACGGACGGACGGACAGACGGACAGACAGTCAGGGCTAAATCGATTTCTCTTTTCACCCTGATCATTTTAGTATATATGTGGGACTGATTACCGGGTTAATGCAGAAATGCATTCCTGTATATACAATACAAAACTGGACGAAACTTAACCAACGCGGACAATTAACGGGACAGCGAATAAACCAACGGACAGGGGAATACGATCAAACGAATGGACAGTTGAACACGGACACTAAAAGACATCGGACGCTCACGAAGTACGCGGAACGTTTTAAAAAGTGTTAATTTAATCATAAAAATAATTAAACCTATCTATGTTAAATCTTTTGCAACAAATGAATTAATAAACCGAACATACAATAAAACAGCGTGGTTTCATTAAAAAGTAAAGAATACCACAAATTTGGGGGCTCAACCGGGATTTGTTCGGTTGCAGTGGCTGCAAAAGTAAAAAAAAAAAAAAAAAAAAAAATGCCAGAAATTTAATATCCTTGCATTTAAAATATCGTTCGTGGAGCATTCAATAAAGTGTCGGTTGTGAGTAGTGTCGCTGTTAAAAGCAAAAATAAAAAACTGAAGTTGGCTTACCATTGTAGCCTTTAAAATTTGTTCAAAGGCGTGCACGCATAAATTGGCGCAGTGGTAGCAGTGCTGTACCAATCGCACGCCAAAGTAGCGACATTTAGAACATTTTAGACATTGCAGAAGCAGAACTACGCGTCGTACAAATATGAGCTTCTGAGCGATACATATGTACAAACATCGATAGCAGAGGCATGAGAAGCAGCAGAATATTCCGAGTGGCAGAGGTGTGCGCAATTAATAAGCGCAAGAATACTACGCAATAAGCCGAGCAACTACGAGAATGAGCGACCGCAAACAACAATTTTCAACAAAGAACGGCGATGACACACTAGCACGAAACATTTGCGAGTGTAAGCAGAACGCAGATGTAAAAGACGAACAACAATTGCAGCATCAACAGCAAGCTAAATAAGGGATGAAGTAGCAGAATGCGGTAGTGAGTAAGAAAACAATAGATATCAAAGCAATCGTTGGTTTTTACGAAGCGAATTGCAGCTAATTATAAAGTGTGCTGGTAAATTTGGAGTAGAATTTCCAGTTGAATAAAATTTTAACTATTGCTTTGTTATCATTGAGTAATTTATAATGAAAAATTATTTCGTAAGAAGTTTAAAGTGCACAAAATTGAAAGAAGTTTAAAAATTAACGAAAGTTAAAAGAAGTAGAAGTTGCAAAATCGCAATTATTAAAGTGAAATGTCTATATGCAGAAAGAACGAGACAAATGTTGATGTTTAGTAGAGAAACATTAGAAAGTGCAAGTATATGTATAAATAAGACGAAGAATTAGAAGAATTCCAAAAGTGCGTAAAGAAGACGAAGATACATACTCATATGTTAAAGAAGTTAAAGTAAGAGCGAGAGTAGTTTAAAAAGAACAATATAGAAGTTGTTTTAAACTTTAATGAAACAGTAAATTGTATACGCGAATGTATATAGAGTGAATAAGTAGTATTAAACACCCAAGTGAGATATGTAGATTTTTGCATATGCGAAAGTAGTAAAACAATATCCGAAAGTACGAAAATGAAAATAAACTACAGCAAATATTGTTAAGGTGTAAGCGAGAAGATTGGTTTGTTTATGTAGAAAACTCTCACAATAAATTCTAATAAGAATATCTTATTAGAATTCATTTTATGTTAAAGACACTGATTTTAAATGAAAAACAAAACAAATTGAATTGGAATGTTAAAAAACTAATTGGAGAGATAACGGGTATATTACAAAATATAATTACAATTAACGAAATAAGACGTTTAGCTTAAATAATTTAAGTTCAACATTGTTTAAAATTGTTAATTCATTCGTAATTCAATATGGATGCGCAGACAGTGTTAACGTTGACAGTGGACGGTTTGAAAGAAAAACTAACTGAATTAGGATTACGTACAATGGGCAGAAAAAGTGAATTGCAGACCAGACTTCTACAACATTTAGGTTTATCTTCTGACGGGGAATCCGATACTGAACAGAATGCGTCCGTGTATCAGGATGTAGTAGGTGTCGCCCAACAAGTACCGACTGTTCAGCCATCACACTTTACTTTACGAGATATAGAGGATTCGATGGGTCATTTTACCGGTGTAGGGTATCCTGATGTAAGACAGTGGGTAAGAGATTTTGAAGATAATGCTTTTACACTCAATTGGAATAATTTACAAAAATTTGTTTACGCAAAACAATTATTAAAGGGAGATGCCAGGGCATTTGTTCGAAGCCAATCGAATATTTGTGACTGGAACTCGTTGAAAACTGAATTAATTAAAGAGTTTGGGAAAAAGTTGTCAGCAGTAGAGGTTCACCGAATGCTACGTAATCGACGTAAGAAGCCATCTGAAACTTTACGCGAATATTTGTATTGTCTAATAGAGATAGGCAAAGGAATAAATATAGACGAAGAGAGCATAATAGAGTACTTTGTAGAGGGTGTTCCTGATTCATGGCAAAACAAGTCTGTTTTATATCAGGCACAGACAATTGAGGAGCTAAAAGTTCATATTAGGGTATACGAAAAGGTGAAAATTTCTAAATCTCAGTCAACATACGGGAAAGTAAGTCCAAATAACGTCGCGATTGGGGGAAAAATACAGTCAGACAAACAAACAACGGAGCAACTATTGTGTTTCAAATGCGGAACGAAGGGACATATTGCGAAAAACTGCAGTTTGAGAAGTTTTAAGTGTTTCAAATGTAATCAAGTTGGGCATAGAGCTATTCAGTGTAAGACAAAGAAGCAGGACGAAGTGAAAAAAGAGAAAGATGGGGTGCATATGACGTCTGAATACGAAGTTATAACTCTAACTCAGTCAGGCAATCGCGTTTTTAAGGAGTTTGTTATAAACAATATTAAAATATCTGCGTTAATTGACACTGGTAGCGATATAAGCTTTATACGATATGATACACTCATGCTTTTAGGGGACATTGAGTTATCGAATGAGACACGGAAGTTCACAGGGATCGGAGGCGCAAAGATAACCACGTTAGGTAGTTTCACAAAAGAGGTCCAAATCGACGACATTAACTTGAAAATAACATTCCAAGTCGCGAAGGAAAACGACATTTTGTATACTGCAGTCCTCGGAAATGACATGCTTAGACTAGTAGATATTTTCTTAGGAGATGACGGGGCTAAATTTAAGCATAAATTAATAAAGAAGACGAAAACTCGCGAGAAAGATGAAACATTGTTCAATGAAGACCGGAAACAGGAGTTTTACTCAAGGGAGGTTCAGGCAAATAGCAATAATTTCGAAGGCATTCGTGATTTGACTAATGAGTTTAAGCAAATCTGTATTTCGACTGAATCCGAAGAATGGGGTAAGCAACCAAGCTACGCCTTAGATCATCTTGAAAGTGGATATAGGGACACGTTAACGAAAATGATCACAACCTATAAACCAGTAAAATGCGTTGTTTCTCCAGTAGAAATGAAAATTATTTTAAAAGACGAGGTTCCCGTTTACAGTTGTCCTAGAAGATTGCCAATCTCAGACCAGGTTAAAGTCGAAAACCAGGTGAAAGACTGGTTAAACGAAGGTATTATTCGACAAAGTTCATCTGAATTCGCATCACCAATCGTTTTGGTAGGTAAAAAGGATGGTAACAAAAGACTATGTTGTGACTATAGGAGATTGAATGACAAGATTATGCGAGACAATTTTCCAATGGTGTTAATTGATGACGTTCTGCAGCGTTTAGAAAGGGCAACTGTATTTACTACTCTAGATCTAAAAGACGGGTTTTTCCACGTACCACTAGAGCCTGAGTCCAAAAAATATACGGCGTTTGTAACGCATAATGGCCAATACGAGTTCAACTTCGTTCCGTTCGGAATTTCGAACTCGCCGGCGGTATTTTGCAGATTTATTTTTGCAATATTTCGGGAATTGGTACAAGATGGCACTGTAGTTATCTACATGGATGACTTAATTATTCCATCGAAAGACGAAAGCGAGGGTATTTACAAGTTAAATAAAGTGTTAGCGATCTCAGAAGCATATGGTTTAAAAATAAAATGGAATAAATGTCAGTTTTTAAGAAGAACAGTAAATTTTTTAGGGTACATTGTAGAAAACTCAACGATTAAAATATCAGAAGAAAAGACCTCAGCAGTTACAAATTTTCCGTTGCCTAAGGAAAGGAAGTCTCTTCAGCGTTATCTGGGGCTTACATCCTATTTCCGGCGTTTCATTCCACATTATGCAACCACTGCGAAACCTCTGACTGACCTTTTGAAAAAGAACGTAAAGTTTACCATAGGCGATGAAGAAGCAGCTGCATTCCAACAACTAAAAGACGCATTGACAAGTGCACCTGTGTTGAAGATATACGATACTTCAGCAGCAACTGAAGTTCATACGGACGCAAGCAAATATGGCTACGGAGCAGTTTTGCTTCAGAAAGACTCTGACGATGGACAGTTACATCCAGTACAGTTCATGAGTAGGAAAACTACAGCTGCTGAACAAAATTATCACTCATACGAGTTAGAGGTATTAGCCATAATCGAGGCTTTGAAGAGGTGGAGAGTTTACGTTTTGGGAACAAAGTTTAAAATAGTAACAGATTGCAATGCGTTTGCGTTGACAATGCGAAAAGAAGATGTGCCGTTGAGAGTATCTAGGTGGGCAATGTTCTTACAAGAATTCGACTACACCATTGAGCATCGTTCAGGACCCAAAATGAAACATGTTGATGCATTAAGCCGAGTTATTTGTTTAGCGGTAGGAGATACTTTACGCCATCGTATAAAAGAAGCTCAGTTATTAGACGAAAGAACACGTGCCATTCGAAAAATTTTGGAGACTAACAGCTATGACGACTATTTTTTGAAATATGATGTTTTATACAAAGATCAGAACAAGGAACTTTTAGTTATACCGTCGTTAATGGAACGAGAAATTATAGAAATCGCGCATCGTCAAGGACATTTTGGAACAAAGAAGACACAAGACCTAGTAGAGAAAAGTTTCTATATCGCAGGATTGAATGAAAAGGTATATAAAGTAGTAAAGGCTTGTGTTGAGTGCATTGTTTCTGAAGCGAAGTCCGGTAAGAAGGAAGGTTTTCTAAGTCCCATCGACAAAACTGACAGACCACTACACACATACCATATAGACCACGTAGGACCTATGGAGCATACCCAGAAACAATATAATCATATTCTTGTTATAGTTGACGCTTTCTCGAAATTTGTTTGGCTCTATCCAACAAAGAGTACAGGGGCTGTAGAAGTTGTAGATAAGTTACAAAAATCAGCAACTATTTTTGGAAACCCACATAGAATAATAACGGACAGAGGGACGGCATTTACAGCAAAAATATTTGAAGAATATTGTAAAAAAGAGATGATTCAACACCTCTTGATTGCAACAGGAATGCCAAGGGGAAACGGACAGGTGGAACGTATCCATAAGACAATAGTTCCAATGCTAGCAAAGTTGTGCATTAAAGATCCAAAAGCATGGTACAAGCATGTTGATCGCGTACAGCAGACAGTTAATAATACACCTTCGCGCAGTACAAAACATACACCTTTTAGATTGCTTACAGGTATAGAAATGCGAACAATAGACAGACCTGACATTCAAAATATTATTAAAGAAAACAACATTCAAGAATTAGATGATCACCGGGACAAATTTCGCGAAGAGGCTAGGGAAAACATAGCGAAAATTCAAACCGAAAATAGGAAATCGTTTAACAAATATAGAAAACCTGAAACAAACTTTTTTCCAGGAGAATTAATTGCAATAAAAAGGACTCAGTTCGGCTCTGGGCTAAAATTAAGACCAAAGTTTTTAGGACCCTACAAAATTGTCGAAAAGTTCAAGCATGGAAGGTTCTCAGTTGAAAAAGTTGGCGACACTGAAGGTCCACGCAGAAGCTATGCCGTATCTGAAAATATAAAGAAATGGGACCCTGCATTCGGGTCGAATGCCCTGTCAGGATAGCCGAATGTGGGACTGATTACCGGGTTAATGCAGAAATGCATTCCTGTATATACAATACAAAACTGGACGAAACTTAACCAACGCGGACAATTAACGGGACAGCGAATAAACCAACGGACAGGGGAATACGATCAAACGAATGGACAGTTGAACACGGACACTAAAAGACATCGGACGCTCACGAAGTACGCGGAACGTTCTAAAAAGTGTTAATTTAATCATAAGAATAATTAAACCTATCTATGTTAAATCTTTTGCAACAAATGAATTAATAAACCGAACATACAATAAAACAGCGTGGTTTCATTAAAAAGTAAAGAATACCAAAAATTTGGGGGCTCAACCGGGATTTGTTCGGTTGCAGTGGCTGCAAAAGTAAAAAAAAAAAAAAAAAAAAAAAATGCCAGAAATTTAATATCCTTGCATTTAAAATATCGTTCGTGGAGCATTCAATAAAGTGTCGGTTGTGAGTAGTGTCGCTGTTAAAAGCAAAAATAAAAAACTGAAGTTGGCTTACCATTGTAGCCTTTAAAATTTGTTCAAAGGCGTGCACGCATAAATTGGCGCAGTGGTAGCAGTGCTGTACCAATCGCACGCCAAAGTAGCGACATTTAGAACATTTTAGACATTGCAGAAGCAGAACTACGCGTCGTACAAATATGAGCTTCTGAGCGATACATATGTACAAACATCGATAGCAGAGGCATGAGAAGCAGCAGAATATTCCGAGTGGCAGAGGTGTGCGCAATTAATAAGCGCAAGAATACTACGCAATAAGCCGAGCAACTACGAGAATGAGCGACCGCAAACAACAATTTTCAACAAAGAACGGCGATGACACACTAGCACGAAACATTTGCGAGTGTAAGCAGAACGCAGATGTAAAAGACGAACAACAATTGCAGCATCAACAGCAAGCTAAATAAGGGATGAAGTAGCAGAATGCGGTAGTGAGTAAGAAAACAATAGATATCAAAGCAATCGTTGGTTTTTACGAAGCGAATTGCAGCTAATTATAAAGTGTGCTGGTAAATTTGGAGTAGAATTTCCAGTTGAATAAAATTTTAACTATTGCTTTGTTATCATTGAGTAATTTATAATGAAAAATTATTTCGTAAGAAGTTTAAAGTTCACAAAATTGAAAGAAGTTTAAAAATTAACGAAAGTTAAAAGAAGTAGAAGTTGCAAAATCGCAATTATTAAAGTGAAATGTCTATATGCAGAAAGAACGAGACAAATGTTGATGTTTAGTAGAGAAACATTAGAAAGTGCAAGTATATGTATAAATAAGACGAAGAATTAGAAGAATTCCAAAAGTGCGTAAAGAAGACGAAGATACATACTCATATGTTAAAGAAGTTAAAGTAAGAGCGAGAGTAGTTTAAACAAAACAATATAGAAGTTGTTTTAAACTTTAATGAAACAGTAAATTGTATACGCGAATGTATATAGAGTGAATAAGTAGTATTAAACACCCAAGTGAGATATGTAGATTTTTGCATATGCGAAAGTAGTAAAACAATATCCGAAAGTACGAAAATGAAAATAAACTACAGCAAATATTGTTAAGGTGTAAGCGAGAAGATTGGTTTGTTTATGTAGAAAACTCTCACTTACAATAAATTCTAATAAGAATATCTTATTAGAATTCATTTTATGTTAAAGACACTGATTTTAAATGAAAAACAAAACAAATTGAATTGGAATGTTAAAAAACTAATTGGAGAGATAACGGGTATATTACAAAATATAATTACAATTAACGAAATAAGACGTTTAGCTTAAATAATTTAAGTTCAACATTGTTTAAAATTGTTAATTCATTCGTAATTCAATATGGATGCGCAGACAGTGTTAACGTTGACAGTGGACGGTTTGAAAGAAAAACTAACTGAATTAGGATTACGTACAATGGGCAGAAAAAGTGAATTGCAGACCAGACTTCTGCAACATTTAGGTTTATCTTCTGACGGGGAATCCGATACTGAACAGAATGCGTCCGTGTATCAGGATGTAGTAGGTGTCGCCCAACAAGTACCGACTGTTCAGCCATCACACTTTACTTTACGAGATATAGAGGATTCGATGGGTCATTTTACCGGTGTAGGGTATCCTGATGTAAGACAGTGGGTAAGAGATTTTGAAGATAATGCTTTTACACTCAATTGGAATAATTTACAAAAATTTGTTTACGCAAAACAATTATTAAAGGGATATGCCAGGGCATTTGTTCGAAGCCAATCGAATATTTGTGACTGGAACTCGTTGAAAACTGAATTAATTAAAGAGTTTGGGAAAAAGTTGTCAGCAGTAGAGGTTCACCGAATGCTACGTAATCGACGTAAGAAGCCATCTGAAACTTTACGCGAATATTTGTATTGTCTAATAGAGATAGGCAAAGGAATAAATATAGACGAAGAGAGCATAATAGAGTACTTTGTAGAGGGTGTTCCTGATTCATGGCAAAACAAGTCTGTTTTATATCAGGCACAGACAATTGAGGAGCTAAAAGTTCATATTAGGGTATACGAAAAGGTGAAAATTTCTAAATCTCAGTCAACATACGGGAAAGTAAGTCCAAATAACGTCGCGATTGGGGGAAAAATACAGTCAGACAAACAAACAACGGAGCAACTATTGTGTTTCAAATGCGGAACGAAGGGACATATTGCGAAAAACTGCAGTTTGAGAAGTTTTAAGTGTTTCAAATGTAATCAAGTTGGGCATAGAGCTATTCAGTGTAAGACAAAGAAGCAGGACGAAGTGAAAAAAGAGAAAGATGGGGTGCATATGACGTCTGAATACGAAGTTATAACTCTAACTCAGTCAGGCAATCGCGTTTTTAAGGAGTTTGTTATAAACAATATTAAAATATCTGCGTTAATTGACACTGGTAGCGATATAAGCTTTATACGATATGATACACTCATGCTTTTAGGGGACATTGAGTTATCGAATGAGACACGGAAGTTCACAGGGATCGGAGGCGCAAAGATAACCACGTTAGGTAGTTTCACAAAAGAGGTCCAAATCGACGACATTAACTTGGCCATATGCCTGTGCAAATTGAAAACATAACAAGTAAGAAAAGCTTAATTCGGGCGAAACCGATTTTTATATACCCTCGCGATATATTTTTGTATGGTCGGTGTCCATGATTTCCTAAAATTCCCGTTTCTTTGTTTCAAATCGCAGCTAGTATTTAACATTACTCAAATTCTTCTAATAAATACTGAAATACAAACTTTTTTGCATTTTTCAAAATTTCCGTTATATGGAAGTGTGGCGTGCTTTTGGTCCAATTTCAAAAGTTTTTGACGGTGATGCAAGTAATATCAAGGACAATTTGTCCTCTATAAATATCAAATTTTAATTAATATGTTTCAATAGATAAAGAAAAAAAAAATGTTTTAATTTTTCAAAATTTCAGTTATGTGAGGTGGGCGAGGTTATGGTCCGATTTCAAAAAATTTTAACGATGTAACAGTGATATTAAGGAAAATTTGTTCACCAAATTATTGTGATACAGACATTTTTTCATAAGTGGGCGTGGCAACGCTCATTTTTAAAATTACATACATACCCAATTTCTTAGTTCAAAATCGCTCCAAATACCGAATTTCGCTCAATGTGTTCTAATAGATACCGAAAAATGAAGTTTTTCATCTTCCAAAATATCCGTTATATGGGAGGTGGGCGTGGTTATGATCCGATTTTAAAAATTTTTCTACGATAATAATGACGATGTCAAGGAAAATATGTTCACCAAATTTTGTGACGAAAATTAATACTGTTATTGAGATACAGAACATTTTTCATAAAGGGCGTGGCAACGCTCATTTTTCAAAATTACATATGTATATACCCAATTCCTTAGTTCAAAATCGCTCCAAATACTGAATTTCACTCAATGTGTTCTAATAGATTCCGAAAAAATGGAGTTTTGCTTTTTCCAAAATTTCCGTTATACGGGAGTTGGGCGTGGTTATGATCCGATTTCAAAAATTTACTACGATAATAATAGCGATATCATGCGAAATACATATGTCCACCAAGGTTTGGGACGATACGATTTCATAAATTCCTAATTTTTTAGTTCAAAATTGTTTCATATACCAAATTTCACTTAATTTGCTTTAACCTTCCGTTATATGTAAGGTGGGCGTGGTTATTGACCGATCTTGACCTTTTTCAATTCCAACCTACCGTGTTCAAAGAGCAATCTATGTCTCAATCTATCAGATATCTCAATTTATACTCAAATTATTGTAACCACGGACAGACGAACGGACGGACAGACGGACAGACAGTCAGGGCTAAATCGATTTCTCTTTTCACCCTGATCATTTTAGTATATATATGTCTATATCTATCTCGATTATTTTTTGCTGTTACAAACAACCGTTATGCGAACACAGTTATAATACCCTTGTGTACAAGCACGCTCGGGTATAAAAATTGTTGTAGGTACCCTTTTAAACCACTTAATTAGTAGTTTCCTGAGTTTGATGGTTATACAGTTGTAAACGTGGCTTAACCGTAGTTCTTATTCCCGTGGCCAGTTGGTAGTTTAGAGTAATGTACCTCTTAAAGCAATGCAGTTTGATGAATTGACAATAAAAATAAAAGAACGGTTTTGTGTTGGTAATGTTAATTTATGTTTTTATTTATATATTTTTTTTAAATATTATTTATTATAAATTAAATTAATTTGTTTTTAGCGTTATACATTTTTGTTAAATATTATTTTTCATAACTTAAATTATTTAATTCTCGTCCTCGTTATTGCAAACCACCATGGTGGAATACAGATATCGATAAGACTCGCAAGCTCTGTCGGAAAACCTTTAACCTGGCCAAAAGAACCCAAAGTGATTTACAATTGAAAATCTATAGGTCCCACTTAGGCGATTACAAAAAGCTATTAAAGCATTCTAAGAGATCTTCTTGGCAGGACTTCTTTGGCTCCGTGGAATATGTGTCGGAGGGATCAAGGCTAAGAAGGGTTCTCTCCAGCTTACCCCTTATAGCTCCGAGAAGCTTGATACGGTCAGACGGGACGTGGACGGGGACGGCGGAGGACACTTTTGGACTTCTCCTGAGTGCACACTTTCCGAACGCCGCAGATGTGCTTCCGAAGAGGTCGACTACAGAGAGAGTACAATCGGTTGATGCCGACTTCCTTACAATAGAGAGTTTAAGCTGGGCAATAGAGTCCTTCAAATCCTACATGGCCCGGGCCCAGATAAAATCTCACCGATGCAGCTACAACAATCACTGGAGCTAAGTGCAACTTGGCTGTATGCAATGTATATAGGGGTGCTAAACCTCAACCACATTCCGAAAATGTGGAATGAATCAAGGGTAGTTTTTTTCCCTAAACCATCTTATCCCGAAAGACTTTAGGCCTATAAATCTCTGCACATTTTAGCTGAAGGTATTAGAGCGAGCACTTGATTGCCAAACTAGAGATTCAATAGCGCACAAACTCGCGACTTCACAGCATGCCTCAAGTTGTGTCGTATATATAAAGCTCCTTACAGGTCAAGGAGTACACACTGATATCATTTCTAGATATTGAGGGTGCCTTCAATAATATAGAACTATCAGCGATCACGGGAAAAACTTAAAAAGGTAAAGAGCTGGACCAGAGAAAAAGGTTTGGGTGTCAACCCGGACAAAACCGAACTCGTCCTTTTCACAAGGAAGTATAAGACCACACCTCTTAGGCTTCCTGTAGTGGGGAATAGAACGCTGACGCTAGGGGACTACGCCAAATATCTAGGTGTGATACTAGACAAGAAGCTATCGTGGACACAAAACGTCCAGGAACGCAGTAAGAAGGCAACAGTGGCTCTCTACAGCTGTAAGGGAGCCATCGGGGAAAAATGGGGCTTGTCTCCCAAGGTCATGCACTGGATATACACAGCCGTGGTAAGACCAATCTTGCTATACGGCGCATTGGTGTGGTGACCAAGCCTAAATAAGAAAGCCATACAATTATCACTTCAAAGGATGCAAAGATCGGCGCTGATATGCATAGGTGGGGCTTTACGTACAACTCCGTCGGAAGCATTAGACACCACACTTAATATCCTTCCGATTGATATCAAGGGAAAACAATTCGCTGCGTGTGCCGCACTTAGGCTACGGGAGCTGCCCGGTTGGAAGCCTAGTGAAGGGGGACACGCCAAAATCGTAAACAAATTAGGCTCGCACGATACGGATTACTGCGCCTCTATTCAAAGCTTCACAAGGAAGTTTAACATACTAATCCCTCATAGAGACTGGTGGTCCAATGGATCTCCTGGATCGGCGGAATCACTTCACTTCTATACTGACGGCTCAAAGCTTGAGAACAGAGTTGGAGGGGGTGTCTTCTCAGCCCAACTAGGATTAGAAAAGTCCTTCCGCCTTCCTGATCACTGGAGTGTCCTTCAGGCTGAGGTAGCTGCAATAACGGAGGCGGCGGACTACCTAAAAGAAAATAAGTTGGATATAAAGAAATCTTCATTTTTTCCGACAGTCAAGCAGCACTAAGGGCACTTGATTCTGTCAACTGAAATTTTAAAAAGTTGCAGGCTGTCGCAAATCTCTAAACGAGATGGCGGAGCAGTTTGCTTTTCTCTCAGTATGGATGCGGACGAGCTTGCAAGAGGGGAACATTCATTCCACTTTCATCACGCTGGAAGGGTCTAGGCATGGCGTTCGCTGCCTGCAATCGCCTTCTAAGGGACTTATCCCTTAAGGAAGCAGGAGACCGTTGGAAAAACGGTAGCACCTGCATCATGTCTAAGCTGATATGGCCGGAGTGGGACGCTAAGCGATCTAACGGTCTTCTTTTGCTGAACAGAGGAGATGTCCCTAGCTTTAGGAATAATAACAGGTCATGTACTGATAGGTAGACACGCAGATCGACTACGAGTTCCCTGCAATGACTACTGCAGAAATGAAGAAGAGCCTGAAACCGTGAGGCACCTCCTATGTGAATGTCCCGCATTATAGGAAAGAAGAAGAAAATTCTTAGGATCAGAGTTCTTCAACGACCTAAGCGACCTGCCAGAGTAGAGGTGCGCAAGAATTTTAGGTTCTTAGTTTCCACACGTTAGTTCGAGTAGGGGGATTTTTCAATCACCGTGGTATCACAATGGGCCTAATAAAGGCCTTGGTGTGCTGGCGAGATCGTCAGAAGCCACTTTAACTTAACCTAACCTATTGCAAACTTGGTGTTAAAAGGGTAGTGAAGAGCACCACGATGGCTAATCTTCGGATGTGACGCCTTTCCACCTCTCACTATCAATCTCCTTCTTTTTCCTTCACGTCTGGTAGCACCGTTAACCTAAGCCTCGGCTGGGGAACCGATAAAGGAAGGTGAGAGTACTCCCGCATTTGGCCTGACCCTTGCTTCGTCCTTGAACTACCCCCTCCCTTACTGTTTTTACTAGTCGATACCGAGCCGTATTCTGTTACCTGAAATGGCTTTCGGGCTAATACCGTGACTGCATCCGTCCCGTTAAAACACTGGCAGGCCTCGAAGTACGTTTTTGCGCTGGATCTGGCTCTAAGCACGCTACCTCATAAGGGGAGTGCCAACCCTCGCATGTCCTCCCTGATCCCCTTATTCATAGATAACCATGGGATCCTATAGCGACTACAACATCGAGCGAGGATAGCGGCTTCGAGTGGGGACCCAAATATAATGGTAAGGCCAATTAACTTAAAAACAAAAAATGTACAAGGCCGCCGTCGGTTGGGTAGGGGTTGTCTACCCCGGGGCTACTCTTGATATGGTTGACTAGAAGGATATTCCAGTCAGGCCCAGAGCGAGGGCGTGGGTGCTTGTCACACAATCGTCACCTAAAAATATTTTAAAGATGCTTCAGGTGATGAATCCAACACTGCCGACGGGTCACTGGAGGGTCCGTAGAGTAGAGGATCCGGATGGGCCGTCAAGACAAGTGGTCCTGTCGCGGAACAGGGACTCTTTGGAGCTTCTGGAGAAAAGACAGGGCCGGGTCTACTATGGCCTAAATGAAGTGACTCTAAGAGTCTATCGCGGTGACGCGCAGCGTTCCTCCGGAGCAAGCACTTCAATGGATGTAGACAACTTCTCCGATGCGGAGAGCAGAGCCTCCTTGCAGTCGACCCTGACATCTGCGATGCATAGTATGTATGGCGAGGAGTAGCTGCTTTACAGCGATGGAGAAGACAGCGCTAATGTCACTGTCGTTGCGGTGGAGGAGTCGGCGGGAACCTCAAGTGAGGGTTCTGCTAATAAATCTCCACCCCTCTAGGACGACGTAGACATCGCACTTATCCAGAAGCATTGGGTTAATAACTCGGGGGTCTGATTTGACTCTTAACAGGGAACATCTTGAGAATAACCTACCACATCCGGTACCGGCAGAGCCCAGTACTGTTGGGAAATTGGAAGACATGGTAAATTGTTTTACCACGATCTGCTCGCGGGCACTGGCCAAAGCATGTTCTGATCCTAAACCGTGGGGAAAGCGCAGGCCCCACTGGTGGTTTCATGCGCTGGACTCTCTGCGGAAAGCTTGCAGTAGACAGTTCAACAGGGCGAAGAGGCTGAGTCAGGAAACTGAATGCCACACCTATAAACAAGTCTTACGGGACTACAAAAAAGGCCTTCGTGAAGTAAAAAGGTCCTCATGGAGAGATTTTTGCACTGGCGTTAAGGGCGTCGGCGAAACTGCCAGACTACGACAAATCTTGTCAGGCACAACTTACCCAATTGGGTCTCTACAGCGACAGGATGGCTTCTGGAAAGAAACGGTCGAACTACATCACAGTTTCTTGGAAGTTCACAGACAATGGAAGTAGATTGTTACTCTTCGAGCGCAATTGTAAATCTCCCTCTCTCAAAAGAAAGTATGACTTCGGGGATAAAAATCTTCAAACCTTACAAGGCTGCCGGGCCAGATGGCTGCTCAACTGCTTGCAACGATTGATACTTCTGCGAATTTGCTACTAAATATGTTTAGAGCATGCTGCAAGCTAAACTACGTACCGACGATATGGAGATCTATCTCCGTAGTCTTCATACCCAAGGCTGGAAAAGCATCACATGCGAACCCAAAGGATCTATACCTATAAGTCTCTCATCCTTTGTTCTTAAAACGTTAGAAAGGCTTATGAACAACTTTCTCTCTCTTACAATCGGCAAAAGACTATTGTCTAATAATCAACATGCTTACCTTAAGGGAAGGTCCACGGACACTGTATTACATTCCCTAGTTAGCTATATCGAAAGTTCCTTCAGTTACTGGGAATTTTGCCTTGTAGCTTTTCTTGATATTGAGGGTGCTTTTAACAACATTAGTCCCGAGGCCATAACACAGGCCTTAAGAGGGCTCTGTGTAGAAAGCTCCCTGGTTGAATTTATAGAGCAAATGTTCTTGGGAAGAAAGATTACAGCAGAGATCGGTACAAACCGTGTTTCGAGACAGGTGTCTCGAGGAACGACGCAGGGTGATGTACTTTCACCTCTACTATGGAATCTGACCGTTAACTGTCTCCTGCGGGAGACGGAATGGGGTGCTGTAAGAGCTGTCGCATATGCAGATGACATGAAGGGACACTCCGCGAAGTGGGCAACTGGTCCACGCGATGTGGTCTTAGCGTGAACTCAGAAAAGGTGGAACTTGGACATGAAGGCTTCTGTGGCCCTATACTCTTGTAAAAGAGTCACTGGGAAGATATGGGGTCTGAATCCAAGCGTTTGGCGCTGGATCTACGCAGCAGTGGTAAAGCCGATTTTCATCTATGGAGCTATCATATAGTGCTATCGAGCCTGCCTTAAGCAGAGCTGCTAATCTCAATCAACATAGCAAAGTGCTGAGAGCCAGTATGATCTGCATAAGCGGAGCGTTGTGAACAACACCAAGCGACGCCTTGAATGTTTTTCTGGACCTTCTACCCTTAGAGTGGGTCAGCAAATGGCGGCTCTTGCCGCACTTGGGTTAAGAGAGACATGTAAATGGGAGTCTAGCTTACGTGGGCACAAGCATACTGAATATTTATAGAATGCTATCGGAATACACACACCGCTATGTCGATACTGTGGTCGCGGACATGAAATTCGAGATGATAATCCCAGGTAGGGACGCGTGGTCGAGAAACTTCTACACACCACCTGGAAGTCTCACGGTATTTGCAGATGGTCCGAAACTGAATGGCAGAGTGGCAGGAGGGGTCTTCTCGCAGGACCCAACTCTGAACTGTTATTTTCGGCTGGCGGATCACTGTAGTGTTTTCCAGGCTGAGGTTCTAGCCATTAAGGAGGCTATACAAGTATTTAGCAGACCGCTATATATACAGACCGCTTTAAAAGGCAAGGATATCTTTATATTTAGTGATAGCCAAGCGGCAGTCAGAGCTGTGAGTTCAGCTATAATTAAGTCAAAGAGTGCACTGGATTGCAGCCGATCTCTGCAGGAGATGGCCAAGCAGAACAGGCTCAACCTCATTTGGGTTCCTGGCCACAGGACATCGAGAACAACTGCATTTCGGATGAACTTACGAGGGAAGGAACAACCAAGCAGAAACGGTCCTGCATCTTCTCTCCATCTGTCCAGCTCTAACCAGAAGCAGGATACGGTTTCTAGGGGCACCTGTTTTTAGGAACCTTGAAGAATTTGGTGAAATAGACCCAAGATGCTTGACGAATTTCGTCAAGAATTCTAAATGGTTCAGCAGTGACGGCCACTCATACCTACCTACCTATGGCTGTTGTAGTTTCTTTTTGTAAAAAAAAAAGTTGCGCCAATACTGCGCACTTTCTCAGTATATGCATTTCTTTATGCGAACTGCCTGGTCAAATATACACGAATTTCTCAAGGCAGAAGAAGAACAAATACAGCAATTGCAAAAAAAAGGTTTGTTATTGTTTTTGTGGTTCAGTGATTGGTCTGATTGTTGACCAACCGAAACCTGGCTTTGGGAATTATAACGATAGCAATACAGCTAGGCATTTCTTTCAAAATCCCGAGATGTCAGCAGCAATTACTAAAGTTGACATAAATTTGATTAAAAAGATCCATACAATACTCGTAGTTGTTTCTAGTGGGCACGATATTGAGGTACAGAAGTTTCGTGACTACGCTTTAAATACAGTAAAATATTTCGTTGAATGTTATCCTTGGTATAACATGCCTCCAACACTTCACAAATATTTTATCCATGGACCAGAGATAATATCGCACGTTATGTTGCCAATCGGACAATTATCAGAAGAAGCTCAGGAAGCTCGAAACAAAGATTTTAAGAATTTTAGAGAAAATGTTTCTCGCAAATGCAGCAGAAAAAAAGCAAATGAAGACATATTTAACAGACTTTTAATCAGTTCTGACCCCGTTATATCAACCACAAGAAAATTACCAAAAAAAAAAGTGCAGGATTTACCCGAAGAAGCATTAGAGTTGATCGTGATAGAGAGTGGCAATAATAATGAAGTTGATGATGACGATGATGATGAAGGCGATGATAAAAAATCAAGCGAAGACGACAATGATCATGAATATGATTATAGTGATGAAGAAACAGTTTATATATTTTAAATAAAATTTGAAGCTTAAAAAAATAAAAAATTTAGAAAACCGATGTTCAGCATATTTTTGTTTTTTATGATATAAAAAAAATGTATGTGTCTGGATAAATTTTTGCACCGGAACTATGTGTTAAGATTTGAACAAAACTTAAAATCTAATCCAAAAGCTTTTTGGAATTTTATTAATTCGAAGAAGTCTGCTTCTAACATTCCATCAAATCTTTTCCTCGGCGATAAAACTGCTAGTACACCTGCTGATGCCGCTAACCTTTTTTCCGGGTTTTTATTGTCCAATTTCGCATCGAAGTCTGATAGTGATGATATCGTTTCCTTTAAGATTCAACCATCTCTCGACTTTGGACAGTTAGTATTGTCCTTTGAGGATATCCTCAGTGGCGTTACTCGACTTAAACCCTTTTCAATTACTGGTGCTGATGGTCTGTCTGCAATACTGTTCAAGCAGTGTGGTTCTTTAGTGTACCCACTGATGACAATTTTTAACAAATCTCTTTCTTCGGGTACCTTTGTTGATGCTTGGAAATTAGCTTTCATCACTCCGATTTTTAAGAGTGGTAATAAAAACGATATAAGCAATTATAGGCCTATTTCAAAGCTTTCTGCAACTGCAAAGCTCTTTGAATGCGTTATCCCAGACAAAATGTTTTTTTCTGTTAAGAATATGCTGTGCCCGGAGCAACATGTCAAATTTAACTGTATTCTCTGATGATTTTATAGCGGCATTTAAATCGGGTAATAAGGTTGATACCGTTTATACAGATTTCTCCAAAGCTTTTGATCGGGTTTCCCACGTAATTCTAATAAAGAAATTGGCCAGCATTGGTTTCCACTCAGTTTTTTTGAAATGGATTGCATCTTACTTGCATAAGCGTCGTTGTGTGGTTGTAGTGAATAATGTAAAGTCTACTCCTTTCGTTGCTTGCTCTGGGGTTCCGCAAGGTAGTATTCTGGGACCTATATTTTTTGTTTTGTTTATCAATGACATTTGTTCCTGTTTCTCTTCAGCAAAATATCTGCTTTATGCGGATGATCTTAAAATCAAAATCCTTGATCAAAAGCCGTCATGACTCAGAATTGATGCAATTGGACTTAGATAAGGTTGGAAACTGGTGCGTCAACAATCAGCTATTCTTGAACATAAAAAAGTGTTTCCAAATTAGCTTTTCTAAACGAATCGATGACATTGATACCTCTTATCATATCTCAAACTCGCCTCTGACTCGATTTAGTGAAATTAAAGACTTGGGAATAATATTTGACTCGAAGTTCACTTTTGTCAGTCATATAAATTTCATAATTACTAAGTCTTATGCTATGCTTGCTTTTGTTAGGCGTCATAGTATGGATTTTACCGACCCGTATACGCTGAAACTTTTGTAGACGTCTTTTGTGCGGTCCAAACTTGAGTACGCATCATTCATTTGGTCACCCTATTATATGTGCCACATTGCCAGAATTGAACGCATCCAAAAAATATTTTTACATTTTGCATTGCGTAAATTTCGATTTTCTGATCCTATCCCAACCTATGAATCGCGGTGTTTAATGATAAACTTGAAATCATTGCAGAACAGGAGAACAATACTATCCTTGTCTTTCATCTTCGATTTGCTCCGTGGGGCTGTGGACTGTACACCGCTCCTTGAGAGAATTTTCTTTCATATTCCGGCCAGGGCACTTAGAAGCTCGGAAATTTTTAATGTTGGGGTTTTTAAATCTCTTTATGCTCAAAAGGCTCCTATTTCTCGAGTTCTGACTGAGTTCAATAGAGTCTCTAAACTTATCGAGATAGATTTTTCATATTCAAAAGATCGCTTTTTGAATTCACTAAATTTATTTTATAAATAGCATATTTATCCTTTTTTTTATAACTGCATATTAAACTTAACTTATGTCTACTTAGCCTATAACAACTTAATTGTACTACTTGGCTTAAATAAATAAATAAATAAATAAATATTGAAAATTATGTTGTGTTCTAGAAAATTCTAGCAATAGAAAACCTTAAATGATTAGAAATAATTTTGAATGCGCACAATAATTAGAAACATTTTCGTAAATATATCAGCTACAAAATTGAAGTAACAAAAAAAAAATGTCTCAGAAAATGTTAGGAAAAACGCTAAAATTTGCTACTGGCCACCCAAAAGTTGGGTATGTGAACTAGGGTTAAATATTTCGTCTAAAGGCATAAAGAAACAATACAAATTAAAAACGAACACTCAAAACTATTAACTCTAGATTAAATAATTGTATCTCGTTGAGGTTTAATTCCGCTTTTGATGACTCTTAGCAATGATTACTTTTCGACATTTTCAATACTATCCATTATAATCCCTTAATCAAATAAATTAAAACTATTCATAAATAACCAAACAATGGCAACAAAATGTTCCAGTAAATCAAAATCATCAAGTTTTCTATAATAATTGAGGTCAAAAGAATGCACTGTTATCCAATATAATCACCTATCTCATTAAAACGTTAATCAAATTCCTTAAAATAGGAAAAATAAAAAAATAATAATATGTACATACATATATGTGAAAGCTTATTTAAAAATACAAACAAAAAAATAGTTTGTCAATCGAAATCAAAAAAAAACAAAAACTGTGAAGAACAATCAAAATCCAGAAAATAGAACAAACTCCCATATATGTATATAAGACACTTACAAATCTTTAAAAAAATTTTTAACTAAAAAGGTATTTAATTTTTCTTTATCAATCCAAATTATTAATCTTTAATAGCAATAAAAATTATTAAAAACAAAATATAAAAAAAGTTTAAAATATTTGAGGAAAAGTCAGAATCAGAAACAAAAACATAATTAAAGTTCAAACATAATAATAACAAATAACCAGCAAAAGTAACAACAAGTGTTGAAAATAATCAATTAAACATTTTTTGCAGTTTAAATATTTTTAACTTTTATCTACATAAATGGCAAAGAATTGTATTATATATATGTAATTACATAAAATATATTTTGATATATAAATTTAAATTTGATATATAAAATATATCTTAAGTTGTCAAATTTAATATGGGAAAGCAACAATATCCAAACAAAAGTTAAAGCTGTAGTTTTGGAGATCACTACAAAGTGCATTACACCACATATTACGTAAATTTTACGGCGAAATTTGTTTGCTCGTTATACTCGTACTTAAAACACTTAGGTCTCGAGTCACACGAGTAGCAGATATCATCGGAGGCATTTAGAAATTTACTTTTGCAAAAACAATAGAAACAAAAATTCAGGTCAAATTGTAATTATCGCTTCTCCCCTTTTAGAATACTATTAAAAATCAAACAAATTACGCATCATCAAAGCATCTGAAATAGAATATTAGTTGACAAATTATAAGTTGTTACTGCCATTCTGCAGAGGTATACTAAAAGACCTAGAGTCTTACTTATACATCCGAATATCTTAAATAAATATGAAATATGAAATGTAATGCATAGCAAATGAACAACAGCTTATAAAAATAACAGTTACTTAAGCTCAAACTAACACTACAAATGAGGCTGTTGCAACCAAAAGTGTATAGGAAACAAAAATAGATACAACTACAAAGCCATGTGTGTGTCAACGAAAAACATGCTGTAGCAACATATGTAAACAATGTTGCCAGCAAAACGTTGATTGCAATCCAACATGTGGCACTACACACAGCAGCAGCGGCAATCATAACGACTGTAACATTATGTATGGTTGTGTGTCGGTATTCGACTATACCACATTACCAAAGGGGTTAGCGTATCGATATTTTACCCCTTTGCAGTTGAAGGATTATGACGGGCGGAATCCTCTTGTGCCTTAAGCTCTTTTGGCGTGGGGTGGGTTTTTGTCATTCCTCAACCGTGTACACATAAACTTTAATTATAGGATTCCTGACGGACTCTAATTACTGAACTGGAAAAAAAATACACTAAAAAAGATGTCACAAAGTTTGCTGAAAACCTCCATCCAACATTAGTTCTTATGGGGAGGCGAGGTCAACGGTGGAATTCGACACTCGTGATCTATACCCTTCCCAACCATGATCTCCGACACGAAATTTAATGGGAGATCCCATATAAAAATATTTAACCTACCATTCTATGTTATTATGTCTTCCAGGAACTAATTATAATTTTAAAATTTCATTTTTTCAAAAATCTCTTTTTATTTTCATTTGTTTGATAGAAACATTATTAACTTAAATAAATACATTATCTAAACTCTTATTATACCAATTTTTACATATTTCAAAATATTATTAACGTAATCAATATTATTGTTTATTTATAAATTCCATTAACAATTTCATAAAGAAAAACGCAAAAAAAAATTGCTTGCTAATACAAATTATACTAATCAAATATTTACAATATTCAAAATCTGACTATGTTCCTTAGCAAAAATCTCATTTTTCAAATCAAACGGATAAATTATTAATCATAATATATATTGTTCAAAATTTCATTCAAAATCTTACACAGGAAACTAATAATTCCTCAAAAAAAAAAACAAAAATTGCTTGCATTTTCAAAGAAGAAAAAAAAACGGAAAGCACTATAAATATCTGCAAATATGCATAAACAAAAAAAAATCTATGTAAGTGCTTAAAAGGCAGCAAAAGCTTTATATCATGCGTTGTTGTTGTTATATGGTTTTTTTTTCTTTTTTGATCTTCGGTTTGGTGTGGTATTACATACTTAAATATTGTATATATAATCAGACATGCGAAAGAAAATAAATAAAATAGACGTGGTAAAGCCTTCACCAGATCGACGGACATCGACGTAAACACAAAATAAGCATGAAACTATTGCATAATGCACAAGCACACGCACTTTAACACGTTCATACGTATGTGTGTGCGTGAGTTTGTCATTTGCATACGCGTCATCCGTACAAACACATTTTACGTAACATACCTGCCGATCTGGTCCGGAATATTACCATCAAAGGAAAAATTTAAAAAGGAAAACTACTTACATACATGCGGTGGATCGTCGAGCTCCAGCGTTAAAAGGCCTTTCAGCGTTGTTTCTGCAGTCTCGCAATCGTTCAGAATTAGAGCATTAGGGTAGGTCGCTCACACCATCAATTATTTATTTTCGTTTTTTTTTTTTATTTCAAAATTCTATATTTACATTTTTTCAGTTTTTTTTCAATTACGTCTTTCCTAATTATGGAAACCACTTTCTTCGCAAAACTTTTATTTACTCTTTCGCACATGCATATGTACATACATACATATATGTACATATACGTATATGCTGTTCTCTAATTTCAACAACAGCAACACTCCACAAAACTTTCACTATTTCCTTCAATATATGTAATTTCTTTTTCAAATCAATGTTTTATTTATTAAAATTTTTTTTTTTTTTTTTTTTGGTTTTGCTGTTACGAAAATAATTCTAAATATTGATTTTTCAAAACTTTAATCTCCTTTATAATCCTAAGTAATGATTATTTTATTTTTTTATTTTATAGTGTCGGAAATTTAGAATTTTTTATTTTGAATAGCATCATAATTGCCTTTTTTTTGTTTTTTTTTTGTACTACACATTGCTATATACATATATACATATGTATATACATATGTACATATATCGTTTTTATATATTTTTTTTTTTATAAATTTGCACCAGTTTCACCAAATCATCTTAGAGACAGGAACTACGCTCTGGGGTTTACCCAAAATTCTAAATTGGATCGGTGTCCAGTTAGTGGCTTACAACGCCCGCCGCAATATTGGTCAGGAAAAAAAATTCGTTTAACAGCTCTTGACTTGAACTTGATTGTCCCTCCAAAAGTGGAGCCATTCGCACCGGTACGATATAAATTATCAGCTTTCCCTCCAGCTCGAAATGAAAAGTGGTAGAAGGCCAATTAATCTTCTTCAGCTTCGCAAGCTAGAATCAGGAAATCTCGAATTCTTGATGTCCGCCAGTTACGTTGTTAATCAGCAAAAAGAGACCGATTCAAACCGCGTTGGCGCTTTTAAATGACTAATTTCCAGTCAGAAGGAACATTACTTTTGTAGGTGGAGTTTAAGCTACCGTTTGCTGAGTGTCAAAATATAGTTAGCGGCATTTTTTGATTGAGCTATATAACATAAGTACATATTTTTATACTAATTTGCATATTCATATGTACATACTAACATACAAATTTATACATACATACTAATTTGCATATGCATATGTACATACGTACACGATTTAGTGTGAGAGATCATTTGGTCGAGCTGAGCTTTCAGCTTTCCTTTAGCTGGTGACATCTCCTGTCGCAAAGTGTATGCAAGTGATAAAGCTTTGGGACAGTACTAAACAGGCTGATGTGTATACGTACACTGAAAAAAATTATGTGAACATTACAAAACCCGATAATATGACAACTTCAGACGGAATATTAGCGGGAGTTAGCTGCGGAGGTCTTTGGCGTGGTACGTGCCACTTTCTTTACCTTGCATATCTTCTACTTGGTAGTAACAGTTACCCAATTTTTTACGTATGCGACATTTCACGAGTTGTGGTCCTAGTTTGGCACGGTAGTTTTGCCCAAACTTGCTGAGAGTAAAGTTGCGACGGAAAACTTCCTGGCCTTCTTTAAAAGAAACTGGTTTAGAACGTAAGTTATACTGGTCTCTATTACGATCGTAGGGTTTTTGTATATTTGCTTGAATGTCCTTTTGCAGCAAAGGTAATTTATCGGTTTTTGCCATTGGTACTATGAGTTCTTCCAGTAAAGACGACTTTTTCAACAACTTATAATCTGAACCATGTGTAGTCATATCGATGCCAAACAAAGCTCGATATGGTGAACAACCTATGGACTGATGCAACGATGATCTTAGCGAGCATGAAATGCTCGAAATGTTTAAGTCCCATTTTGTTTGATCAGTTTTTAAATACGCCCTAACGGCGGCTAAAAGTGAGCGATTAACGCGCTCAGCAGCGTTACTTTGTGGTGAATATAACGCGGTATATATGTGATTTATACCTAACTCAGAAAGAAACGCATTAAAATCATTTGCCTTAAATTGTGTACTATTGTCACTTATGATGGTTTTCGGCACTCCAAACGCATGAAAAATATTATTTAAAAGAAATTCTTGAATGGCAATTGATGTAAACTTCTTCAATGGCTGTAACCAGTGGTACTTACTAAAGTGATCAAGGACTATTAGTAAGCCAATATGGCCATTTTTGCTTCGTGGATAAGGTCCTAGCAGATCAATATGCAGTCTTTGAAAGGGCCGACACGCGGGGCTATGAGCACCCATGGGAGGACGGAGAGTTATGTTTGGTGCTTTAGTCTCTTTGCAGGTATCACACTGGCGGATATTATCGCAAACGTTTTTTGCTAACCCAGGCCAGAATAGATAAAAAAAATTGCTTGCTAATACAAATTATACTAATCAAATATTTACAATATTCAAAATCTGACTATGTACCTTAGCAAAAATCTCATTTTTCAAATCAAACGGATTAATTATTAATCATTATATATGTAAAAGGTATTGTTGGCAACCCGGTGAGGTGCGAAAATGTAAGAAGGAGTAAGTAAAAAAGAGCAGTCAAAGCCGGTAGCTGAAGTCGTTAAAGTCGTTGGTGGAAAAATATTCGTAAAGTCGGTGTATATAAAGTCGTCGGAGTTGTCAAGTCGGTCGAAGCAGCCAAGTCGTCGGAGCTATATCCGAGTGGTCGAAGTCGTGAAATTGGTGAAAAGCAACCAAGTCGCCGGAATCTCCAAGTTGTCGGAGCGTTCGCGTCGTTGCCGAATTCATTTGTTTCTATCAATCAAATAACCAATTTTTCAATAACTTTGTAATATTTAAATTATCTTAATACCTTTTAATAATAAACAGCGTAATCAAGTCACGCTTTGTCTTACATATGGAGGCTCAACCGTGCCAACAATCAAGCTGACAAAGAGAAAAAAAAAACAGTGTTGTAACATTACGCGGCGAAGTGGTTGAATTGCTAAAAAAAAAAACTGTTGCGAAAACTAATGAAAGTAGCAACAACTTTTGTATCAAAATTCAAGAAACTTCGAACAGTTCAAAGATCGACATAGTATAGAGAAAATTTGCAAGTGCGTCGTATGATTTTAAGGGGAAAACCATGTGGGGAAAACTATGGAAAAATCAGTTCTAGTTAAAAATACGGTGGCGCAAAAAGGACAACAATATTTCACTCGATCAAAAGTTGTAGAAAAGAGGACACAAAACAAAAACGAAATCGAAGAAGAAGTTAGTGAGCTTAGTGACGAAAATAATAAGTGCGAAACAATGGAAGCTAAACTTGAAGAAAACAATAAGAGTTTGCAAGAAATAATCCAATTGCTAACCTTGAAAATTCAAGCTGATGAAATTCGTCAGAATGAACCGAAAATCGCGGCTGACAATTTTGCAAAGATCGTGCCAGATTTCGATGGCCGAAGTGTACCCGTAGAATATTGGTTAGAAAATTTCGAACAAAATGCCGCAGCGTACAATCTTAGTGAACAACAAAAATACGTGCAGGCTCGTGGAAAAATGATACATACAGCGAAACTTTATCTCGAATCGGTGTTTGTGAGCACATACGAGGAACTTAAAAAGGAACTTTTAAAAGAATTTAAACGTGCGTTTGCAAGTGCAGAAGTGCATACGAAGTTGGGGGAGAGAAAGAAGAAGATAAATGAAACATTACACGAATACGTCCTACACATGAAAAAAATTGCGGCGCTAGGTAATGTTGAAACCGAATCAGTTATCCGGTATATTGTAGACGGGTTGAATATTAGAAGTGAGTTCAAATATAATATGTATAGTTGCAAATCATTTCATGAACTTTACGAAAAGCACGAAGCTTATGAACAAATGAGCGAAAATGAAAAGAAGAATAAACCATCATATAACGAAGCTAAAAGAATGTGCAAAGTACGAAAACAAATCGTTGTTTTAATTGCGGGTCCGGTGATCATTTACGAAAAGACTGCAGGTCCGAAACTAAATGTTTTAAGTGTAATGGGGGTGGACACATTTCGAAAAACTGTCACAAATTTCAAAGAGTGTGCAGGTTATTAAAGACAGTAAACGGTGCAAAGTTATCACTCTTAACAACGTTGAAGTCGATTGCCTAGTGGACACGGGTTCTGATGTGACTATAGTAAAGAACAGTGTTTATAAATCGCTCAATCATATCAATCTACAAGAATGTCACTCGGTGTTACGTGGACTTGGAAATAATAAAACTATCCCACTAGGCGCGTATGTAGGTAATGTTTGCGTCGATGGTATTGAAACCAATCAAAATTTTATAGTTGTTCCTGACAATGCAGTCCAGTTTGACGCATTATTAGGATATGACTTCGCGTCGAAATTTTGTTTAATGCTGAACGAAAATGGTTTCACTTTTACCAAATCGGCGATGCAAGCTGATAACAATACGTTCAGTGAACTAAATGTATACAATGTCGCTGAAAACGAGATAGAGGTCAACGCACCTTTGCAGTACAAGTCGCTAATTCGATCTTTGATCAATGAGTACAATCCCACGGTATCAAATGTCGAGTGCCCTGTGGTTTTAAAAATCGTCCCGGACGATCGTATTACATCATTTCGCCAACAGCCAAGCCGTCACCCTCCCATCGAGTGTGATGCGATAAAAAATCAAGTTGATGAGTGGTTAAAGAATGGTATTGTTCGCAAGTCAACATCCAACTTCGCCAGCAGAGTAGTCATCGTAAAAAAAAAGACGGCACGTACAGAATCTGTGTAGACTTTCGACAGTTGAATAGCATGGTACTTAAAGACTGTTTTCCAGTACCATTAATTGATGATGTGCTCGTAAAACTGCAATCTGCAAAAGTCTTTGTTACTATGGACCTAGAAAATGGATTTTTTCATGTACCCATCGATGAGCCAAGCCGAAAATTTACAGCGTTTATAACAAAGCAAGGCTTATATGAGTTTAACAAAGCTCCATTCGGGTTCTGCAACTCTCCCGCAGTATTTATACGTTATATTAGTTACGTGTTCCAAGACCTTGTATTTCGAGAGGTGATGCAGCTATACATGGATGATATCATCATCTACGCGCAGACGACAGACGAATGTGTCAATAAGCTGAAGGAAGTTTTGGAGGTGGCAGCCAAATATAAGTTGAACATAAAATGGAAGAAGTGCCATTTTCTGGTGAATAAAATTGATTTCCTTGGCCATACAGTTGAGAGTGGCAAAGTTTGGCCAGGCCAAGAGAAAACACGAGCCGTCAGACAGTTTCCTATGCCGAAAAATGTTAAAGGTGTGCAATCTTTCTTGGGTATAACGGGGTTTTTTCGAAAATTCATAAAAGGGTATGCGCAGATTGCTCGACCGCTGACAGACCTGTTGAAGAAAGATGTGCCTTTTGAAATCGGAGTGAACGAGTTAAATGCTATTAAGCAGCTTAAGAATACGTTATGTTGTGAACCGGTTTTAAGAATTTATTGCAGAGATGCTGTAACAGAGCTGCATACAGACGCATCGAAAGATGGATTTGGCGCGACAATACTGCAAAAATTCGCTGGTCAACTTCACCCTGTGCTGTATTGGAGCAAAAAAACAACGCTAAGTGATGCAAAACGCCACAGTTATGTTTTGGAGGTTAAAGCAGCTTACCTGGCAATGGAGAAGTTCCGGCATTACCTTCTCGGTATTGACTTCACGCTGGTTACTGATTGCTCAGCCTTCACACAAACAATTAAGAAAAAAGATGTCCCTCGAGAGGTTGCTAGGTGGATTTTATACTTACAAGACTTTAACTTCAAAGTTGAGCACCGAGTCGCTGACAAGTTGAGACATGTAGACTGTCTGAGTCGTTATCCAACTGTACTAGTAGCTGGATCTGAGGTTTCAGCACGCTTAAAATCGGCTCAACAAAAAGACAGTTTCATCAATGCAATTTTGGAGATATTGAAAAGCCACCCATATGAAGGGTTCAACCTAAAAGGAGGTATTTTATACAAAAATGTAGAAGGTAATAATGTTTTCGACATTCCTAAAGTGATGGAACGCGAAATTATAACCGAAACACATAACGTTGGCCATTTTGCAGTTCAGAAGACAATACACAGCCTACAGCAGCAGTTTTGGATACCTCACATGGAGCGAAAAGTAGCACAGGTAGTCAACGCTTGTATAAAGTGCCTAATTTACAACAAAAAAACTGGAAAGCAGGAGGGTTATCTCTGCTGCATCGACAAGGGAAACCAACCCTTACACACGCTGCATGTGGACCATTTAGGCCCGATGGACGCAACAACAAAACAATACAAATACATTTTTTCTATGGTCGACGCCTTTTCAAAATTTGTATGGTTGTTTACAACGAAAACTACAAACAGCGATGAGGTACTTAAAAAGTTAGAAGAATGGTCGAATGTATTTGGTATGCCTTCTCGCATAGTCAGTGATCGGGGTGCAGCATTCACATCGAATGCATTTGGCGAATATATGAACTCGAACGCTGTTGAACACGTTTGGACCACAACTGGGGTTGCTAGAGGAAATGGACAAATAGAGCGCGTCAACAGGTCAATATTGTCCATCATTTCAAAACTCTCTGCCGAAAATTCATCAAAGTGGTATAAATTTATACCGCAAGTTCAACGAGCAATAAACTCACACATCCATTGCTCCACCAAGAAGTCGCCGTTTGAATTAATGTTCGGCGTACATATGAAGAACAAAGTTAGCGATAAAATTATGTCCGCGTTGGAGCAAGAGTTTATAGACAGCTTTGATACCGAGAGACAAAGAGTGCGCGAAGAAGCGAAACAACAAATACAGCAAGCTCAGGATGTCTATAAGAGAAATTACGACAAAAAACGCAAGGCGGAGTACATCTACAAAGAGGGAGATCTGGTCGCCGTTAAACGCACGCAGTTTGTTGCTGGTAAAAAACTAGCAAGCCCATTTCTGGGGCCGTACGAGGTGTGCAAGGCTAAACGAAACGGTCGCTATGATGTAAGAAAGGCGGCACAGGTTGAAAGCCCGAATACCCCGACGACAAGCGCAGACCATATGAAGCTATGGAAATATGTCGAAGCTAACGAAAATTTATTATCGTCTGGGACAGACGATGATTTATCAGATGGCCGAATGTAAAAGGTATTGTTGGCAACCCGGTGAGGTGCGAAAATGTGAGAAGGAGTAAGTAAAAAAGAGCAGTCAAAGCCGGTAGCTGAAGTCGTTAAAGTCGTTGGTGGAAAAATATTCGTAAAGTCGGTGTATATAAAGTCGTCGGAGTTGTCAAGTCGGTCGAAGCAGCCAAGTCGTCGGAGTTATATCCGAGTGGTCGAAGTCGTGAAATTGGTGAAAAGCAACCAAGTCGCCGGAATCTCCAAGTTGTCGGAGCGTTCGCGTCGTTGCCGAATTCATTTGTTTCTATCAATCAAATAACCAATTTTTCAATAACTTTGTAATATTTAAATTATCTTAATACCGTTTAATAATAAACAGCGTAATCAAGTCACGCTTTGTCTTACATATGGGGGCTCAACCGTGCCAACAATCAAGCTGACAAAGAGAAAAAAAAAACAGTGTTGTAACATTACGCGGCGAAGTGGTTGAATTGCTAAAAAAAAAACTGTTGCGAAAACTAATGAAAGTAGCAACAACTTTTGTATCAAAATTCAAGAAACTTCGAACAGTTCAAAGATCGACATAGTATAGAGAAAATTTGCAAGTGCGTCGTATGATTTTAAGGGGAAAACCATGTGGGGAAAACTATGGAAAAATCAGTTCTAGTTAAAAATACGGTGGCGCAAAAAGGACAACAATATTTCACTCGATCAAAAGTTGTAGAAAAGAGGACACAAAACAAAAACGAAATCGAAGAAGAAGTTAGTGAGCTTAGTGACGAAAATAATAAGTGCGAAACAATGGAAGCTAAACTTGAAGAAAACAATAAGAGTTTGCAAGAAATAATCCAATTGCTAACCTTGAAAATTCAAGCTGATGAAATTCGTCAGAATGAACCGAAAATCGCGGCTGACAATTTTGCAAAGATCGTGCCAGATTTCGATGGCCGAAGTGTACCCGTAGAATATTGGTTAGAAAATTTCGAACAAAATGCCGCAGCGTACAATCTTAGTGAACAACAAAAATACGTGCAGGCTCGTGGAAAAATGATACATACAGCGAAACTTTATCTCGAATCGGTATTTGTGAGTACATACGAGGAACTTAAAAAGGAACTTTTAAAAGAATTTAAACGTGCGTTTGCAAGTGCAGAAGTGCATACGAAGTTGGGGGAGAGAAAGAAGAAGATAAATGAAACATTACACGAATACGTCCTACACATGAAAAAAATTGCGGCGCTAGGTAATGTTGAAACCGAATCAGTTATCCGGTATATTGTAGACGGGTTGAATATTAGATGTGAGTTCAAATATAATATGTATAGTTGCAAATCATTTCATGAACTTTACGAAAAGCATGAAGCTTATGAACACATGAGCGAAAATGAAAAGAAGAATAAACCATCATATAACGAAGCTAAAAAGAATGTGCAAAGTACGAAAACAAATCGTTGTTTTAATTGCGGGTCCGGTGATCATTTACGAAAAGACTGCAGGTCCGAAACTAAATGTTTTAAGTGTAATGGGGGTGGACACATTTCGAAAAACTGTCCACAAATTTCAAAGAGTGTGCAGGTTATTAAAGACAGTAAACGGTGCAAAGTTATCACTCTTAACAACGTTGAAGTCGATTGCCTAGTGGACACGGGTTCTGATGTGACTATAGTAAAGAACAGTGTTTATAAATCGCTCAATCATATCAATCTACAAGAATGTCACTCGGTGTTACGTGGACTTGGAAATAATAAAACTATCCCACTAGGCGCGTATGTAGGTAATGTTTGCGTCGATGGTATTGAAACCAATCAAAATTTTATAGTTGTTCCTGACAATGCAGTCCAGTTTGACGCATTATTAGGATATGACTTCGCGTCGAAATTTTGTTTAATGCTGAACGAAAATGGTTTCACTTTTACCAAATCGGCGATGCAAGCTGATAACAATACGTTCAGTGAACTAAATGTATACAATGTCGCTGAAAACGAGATAGAGGACAACGCACCTTTGCAGTACAAGTCGCTAATTCGATCTTTGATCAATGAGTACAATCCCACGGTATCAAATGTCGAGTGCCCTGTGGTTTTAAAAATCGTCCCGGACGATCGTATTACATCATTTCGCCAACAGCCAAGCCGTCACCCTCCCATCGAGTGTGATGCGATAAAAAATCAAGTTGATGAGTGGTTAAAGAATGGTATTGTTCGCAAGTCAACATCCAACTTCGCCAGCAGAGTAGTCATCGTAAAAAAAAAGACGGCACGTACAGAATCTGTGTAGACTTTCGACAGTTGAATAGCATGGTACTTAAAGACTGTTTTCCAGTACCATTAATTGATGATGTGCTCGTAAAACTGCAATCTGCAAAAGTCTTTGTTACTATGGACCTAGAAAATGGATTTTTTCATGTACCCATCGATGAGCCAAGCCGAAAATTTACAGCGTTTATAACAAAGCAAGGCTTATATGAGTTTAACAAAGCTCCATTCGGGTTCTGCAACTCTCCCGCAGTATTTATACGTTATATTAGTTACGTGTTCCAAGACCTTGTATTTCGAGAGGTGATGCAGCTATACATGGATGATATCATCATCTACGCGCAGACGACAGACGAATGTGTCAATAAGCTGAAGGAAGTTTTGGAGGTGGCAGCCAAATATAAGTTGAACATAAAATGGAAGAAGTGCCATTTTCTGGTGAATAAAATTGATTTCCTTGGCCATACAGTTGAGAGTGGCAAAGTTTGGCCAGGCCAAGAGAAAACACGTGCCGTCAGACAGTTTCCTATGCCGAAAAATGTTAAAGGTGTGCAATCTTTCTTGGGTATAACGGGGTTTTTTCGAAAATTCATAAAAGGGTATGCGCAGATTGCTCGACCGCTGACAGACCTGTTGAAGAAAGATGTGCCTTTTGAAATCGGAGTGAACGAGTTAAATGCTATTAAGCAGCTTAAGAATACGTTATGTTGTGAACCGGTTTTAAGAATTTATTGCAGAGATGCTGTAACAGAGCTGCATACAGACGCATCGAAAGATGGATTTGGCGCGACAATACTGCAAAAATTCGCTGGTCAACTTCACCCTGTGCTGTATTGGAGCAAAAAAACAACGCTAAGTGATGCAAAACGCCACAGTTATGTTTTGGAGGTTAAAGCAGCTTACCTGGCAATGGAGAAGTTCCGGAATTACCTTCTCGGTATTGACTTCACGCTGGTTACCGATTGCTCAGCTTTCACACAAACAATTAAGAAAAAAGATGTCCCTCGAGAGGTTGCTAGGTGGATTTTATACTTACAAGACTTTAACTTCAAAGTTGAGCACCGAGTCGCTGACAAGTTGAGACATGTAGACTGTCTGAGTCGTTATCCAACTGTACTAGTAGCTGGATCTGAGGTTTCAGCACGCTTAAAATCGGCTCAACAAAAAGACAGTTTCATCAATGCAATTTTGGAGATATTGAAAAGCCACCCATATGAAGGGTTCAACCTAAAAGGAGGTATTTTATACAAAAATGTAGAAGGTAATAATGTTTTCGACATTCCTAAAGTGATGGAACGCGAAATTATAACCGAAACACATAACGTTGGCCATTTTGCAGTTCAGAAGACAATACACAGCCTACAGCAGCAGTTTTGGATACCTCACATGGAGCGAAAAGTAGCACAGGTAGTCAACGCTTGTATAAAGTGCCTAATTTACAACAAAAAAACTGGAAAGCAGGAGGGTTATCTCTGCTGCATCGACAAGGGAAACCAACCCTTACACACGCTGCATGTGGACCATTTAGGCCCGATGGACGCAACAACAAAACAATACAAATACATTTTTTCTATGGTCGACGCCTTTTCAAAATTTGTATGGTTGTTTACAACGAAAACTACAAACAGCGATGAGGTACTTAAAAAGTTAGAAGAATGGTCGAATGTATTTGGTATGCCTTCTCGCATAGTCAGTGATCGGGGTGCAGCATTCACATCGAATGCATTTGGCGAATATATGAACTCGAACGCTGTTGAACACGTTTGGACCACAACTGGGGTTGCTAGAGGAAATGGACAAATAGAGCGCGTCAACAGGTCAATATTGTCCATCATTTCAAAACTCTCTGCCGAAAATTCATCAAAGTGGTATAAATTTATACCGCAAGTTCAACGAGCAATAAACTCACACATCCATTGCTCCACCAAGAAGTCGCCGTTTGAATTAATGTTCGGCGTACATATGAAGAACAAAGTTAGCGATAAAATTATGTCCGCGTTGGAGCAAGAGTTTATAGACAGCTTTGATACCGAGAGACAAAGAGTGCGCGAAGAAGCGAAACAACAAATACAGCAAGCTCAGGATGTCTATAAGAGAAATTACGACAAAAAACGCAAGGCGGAGTACATCTACAAAGAGGGAGATCTGGTCGCCGTTAAACGCACGCAGTTTGTTGCTGGTAAAAAACTAGCAAGCCCATTTCTGGGGCCGTACGAGGTGTGCAAGGCTAAACGAAACGGTCGCTATGATGTAAGAAAGGCGGCACAGGTTGAAAGCCCGAATACCCCGACGACAAGCGCAGACCATATGAAGCTATGGAAATATGTCGAAGCTAACGAAAATTTATTATCGTCTGGGACAGACGATGATTTATCAGATGGCCGAATGTAAAAGGTATTGTTGGCAACCCGGTGAGGTGCGAAAATGTGAGAAGGAGTAAGTAAAAAAGAGCAGTCAAAGCCGGTAGCTGAAGTCGTTAAAGTCGTTGGTGGAAAAATATTCGTAAAGTCGGTGTATATAAAGTCGTCGGAGTTGTCAAGTCGGTCGAAGCAGCCAAGTCGTCGGAGTTATATCCGAGTGGTCGAAGTCGTGAAATTGGTGAAAAGCAACCAAGTCGCCGGAATCTCCAAGTTGTCGGAGCGTTCGCGTCGTTGCCGAATTCATTTGTTTCTATCAATCAAATAACCAATTTTTCAATAACTTTGTAATATTTAAATTATCTTAATACCGTTTAATAATAAACAGCGTAATCAAGTCACGCTTTGTCTTACATATGGGGGCTCAACCGTGCCAACAATCAAGCTGACAAAGAGAAAAAAAAAACAGTGTTGTAACATTACGCGGCGAAGTGGTTGAATTGCTAAAAAAAAAACTGTTGCGAAAACTAATGAAAGTAGCAACAACTTTTGTATCAAAATTCAAGAAACTTCGAACAGTTCAAAGATCGACATAGTATAGAGAAAATTTGCAAGTGCGTCGTATGATTTTAAGGGGAAAACCATGTGGGGAAAACTATGGAAAAATCAGTTCTAGTTAAAAATACGGTGGCGCAAAAAGGACAACAATATTTCACTCGATCAAAAGTTGTAGAAAAGAGGACACAAAACAAAAACGAAATCGAAGAAGAAGTTAGTGAGCTTAGTGACGAAAATAATAAGTGCGAAACAATGGAAGCTAAACTTGAAGAAAACAATAAGAGTTTGCAAGAAATAATCCAATTGCTAACCTTGAAAATTCAAGCTGATGAAATTCGTCAGAATGAACCGAAAATCGCGGCTGACAATTTTGCAAAGATCGTGCCAGATTTCGATGGCCGAAGTGTACCCGTAGAATATGGGTTAGAAAATTTCGAACAAAATGCCGCAGCGTACAATCTTAGTGAACAACAAAAATACGTGCAGGCTCGTGGAAAAATGATACATACAGCGAAACTTTATCTCGAATCGGTGTTTGTGAGTACATACGAGGAACTTAAAAAGGAACTTTTAAAAGAATTTAAACGTGCGTTTGCAAGTGCAGAAGTGCATACGAAGTTGGGGGAGAGAAAGAAGAAGATAAATGAAACATTACACGAATACGTCCTACACATGAAAAAAATTGCGGCGCTAGGTAATGTTGAAACCGAATCAGTTATCCGGTATATTGTAGACGGGTTGAATATTAGAAGTGAGTTCAAATATAATATGTATAGTTGCAAATCATTTCATGAACTTTACGAAAAGCATGAAGCTTATGAACACATGAGCGAAAATGAAAAGAAGAATAAACCATCATATAACGAAGCTAAAAAGAATGTGCAAAGTACGAAAACAAATCGTTGTTTTAATTGCGGGTCCGGTGATCATTTACGAAAAGACTGCAGGTCCGAAACTAAATGTTTTAAGTGTAATGGGGGTGGACACATTTCGAAAAACTGTCCACAAATTTCAAAGAGTGTGCAGGTTATTAAAGACAGTAAACGGTGCAAAGTTATCACTCTTAACAACGTTGAAGTCGATTGCCTAGTGGACACGGGTTCTGATGTGACTATAGTAAAGAACAGTGTTTATAAATCGCTCAATCATATCAATCTACAAGAATGTCACTCGGTGTTACGTGGACTTGGAAATAATAAAACTATCCCACTAGGCTCGTTTGTAGGTAATGTTTGCGTCGATGGTATTGAAACCAATCAAAATTTTATAGTTGTTCCTGACAATGCAGTCCAGTTTGACGCATTATTAGGATATGACTTCGCGTCGAAATTTTGTTTAATGCTGAACGAAAATGGTTTCACTTTTACCAAATCGGCGATGCAAGCTGATAACAATACGTTCAGTGAACTAAATGTATACAATGTCGCTGAAAACGAGATAGAGGTCAACGCACCTTTGCAGTACAAGTCGCTAATTCGATCTTTGATCAATGAGTACAATCCCACGGTATCAAATGTCGAGTGCCCTGTGGTTTTAAAAATCGTCCCGGACGATCGTATTACATCATTTCGCCAACAGCCAAGCCGTCACCCTCCCATCGAGTGTGATGCGATAAAAAATCAAGTTGATGAGTGGTTAAAGAATGGTATTGTTCGCAAGTCAACATCCAACTTCGCCAGCAGAGTAGTCATCGTAAAAAAAAAGACGGCACGTACAGAATCTGTGTAGACTTTCGACAGTTGAATAGCATGGTACTTAAAGACTGTTTTCCAGTACCATTAATTGATGATGTGCTCGTAAAACTGCAATCTGCAAAAGTCTTTGTTACTATGGACCTAGAAAATGGATTTTTTCATGTACCCATCGATGAGCCAAGCCGAAAATTTACAGCGTTTATAACAAAGCAAGGCTTATATGAGTTTAACAAAGCTCCATTCGGGTTCTGCAACTCTCCCGCAGTATTTATACGTTATATTAGTTACGTGTTCCAAGACCTTGTATTTCGAGAGGTGATGCAGCTATACATGGATGATATCATCATCTACGCGCAGACGACAGACGAATGTGTTAATAAGCTGAAGGAAGTTTTGGTGGTGGCAGCCAAATATAAGTTGAACATAAAATGGAAGAAGTGCCATTTTCTGGTGAATAAAATTGATTTCCTTGGCCATACAGTTGAGAGTGGCAAAGTTTGGCCAGGCCAAGAGAAAACACGAGCCGTCAGACAGTTTCCTATGCCGAAAAATGTTAAAGGTGTGCAATCTTTCTTGGGTATAACGGGGTTTTTTCGAAAATTCATAAGAGGGTATGCGCAGATTGCTCGACCGCTGACAGACCTGTTGAAGAAAGATGTGCCTTTTGAAATCGGAGTGAACGAGTTAAATGCTATTAAGCAGCTTAAGAATACGTTATGTTGTGAACCGGTTTTAAGAATTTATTGCAGAGATGCTGTAACAGAGCTGCATACAGACGCATCGAAAGATGGATTTGGCGCGACAATACTGCAAAAATTCGCTGGTCAACTTCACCCTGTGCTGTATTGGAGCAAAAAAACAACGCTAAGTGATGCAAAACACCACAGTTATGTTTTGGAGGTTAAAGCAGCTTACCTGGCAATGGAGAAGTTCCGGAATTACCTTCTCGGTATTGACTTCACGCTGGTTACCGATTGCTCAGCCTTCACACAAACAATTAAGAAAAAAGATGTCCCTCGAGAGGTTGCTAGGTGGATTTTATACTTACAAGACTTTAACTTCAAAGTTGAGCACCGAGTCGCTGACAAGTTGAGACATGTAGACTGTCTGAGTCGTTATCCAACTGTACTAGTAGCTGGATCTGAGGTTTCAGCACGCTTAAAATCGGCTCAACAAAAAGACAGTTTCATCAATGCAATTTTGGAGATATTGAAAAGCCACCCATATGAAGGGTTCAACCTAAAAGGAGGTATTTTATACAAAAATGTAGAAGGTAATAATGTTTTCGTCATTCCTAAAGTGATGGAACGCGAAATTATAACCGAAACACATAACGTTGGCCATTTTGCAGTTCAGAAGACAATACACAGCCTACAGCAGCAGTTTTGGATACCTCACATGGAGCGAAAAGTAGCACAGGTAGTCAACGCTTGTATAAAGTGCCTAATTTACAACAAAAAAACTGGAAAGCAGGAGGGTTATCTCTGCTGCATCGACAAGGGAAACCAACCCTTACACACGCTGCATGTGGACCATTTAGGCCCGATGGACGCAACAACAAAACAATACAAATACATTTTTTCTATGGTCGACGCCTTTTCAAAATTTGTATGGTTGTTTACAACGAAAACTACAAACAGCGATGCGGTACTTAAAAAGTTAGAAGAATGGTCGAATGTATGCCTTCTCGCATAGTCAGTGATCGGGGTGCAGCATTCACATCGAATGCATTTGGCGAATATATGAACTCGAACGCTGTTGAACACGTTTGGACCACAACTGGGGTTGCTAGAGGAAATGGACAAATAGAGCGCGTCAACAGGTCAATATTGTCCATCATTTCAAAACTCTCTGCCGAAAATTCATCAAAGTGGTATAAATTTATACCGCAAGTTCAACGAGCAATAAACTCACACATCCATTGCTCCACCAAGAAGTCGCCGTTTGAATTAATGTTCGGCGTACATATGAAGAACAAAGTTAGCGATAAAATTATGTCCGCGTTGGAGCAAGAGTTTATAGACAGCTTTGATACCGAGAGACAAAGAGTGCGCGAAGAAGCGAAACAACAAATACAGCAAGCTCAGGATGTCTATAAGAGAAATTACGACAAAAAACGCAAGGCGGAGTACATCTACAAAGAGGGAGATCTGGTCGCCGTTAAACGCACGCAGTTTGTTGCTGGTAAAAAACTAGCAAGCCCATTTCTGGGGCCGTACGAGGTGTGCAAGGCTAAACGAAACGGTCGCTATGATGTAAGAAAGGCGGCACAGGTTGAAAGCCCGAATACCCCGACGACAAGCGCAGACCATATGAAGCTATGGAAATATGTCGAAGCTAACGAAAATTTATTATCGTCTGGGACAGACGATGATTTATCAGATGGCCGAATGTAAAAGGTATTGTTGGCAACCCGGTGAGGTGCGAAAATGTGAGAAGGAGTAAGTAAAAAAGAGCAGTCAAAGCCGGTAGCTGAAGTCGTTAAAGTCGTTGGTGGAAAAATATTCGTAAAGTCGGTGTATATAAAGTCGTCGGAGTTGTCAAGTCGGTCGAAGCAGCCAAGTCGTCGGAGTTATATCCGAGTGGTCGAAGTCGTGAAATTGGTGAAAAGCAACCAAGTCGCCGGAATCTCCAAGTTGTCGGAGCGTTCGCGTCGTTGCCGAATTCATTTGTTTCTATCAATCAAATAACCAATTTTTCAATAACTTTGTAATATTTAAATTATCTTAATACCTTTTAATAATAAACAGCGTAATCAAGTCACGCTTTGTCTTACATATGGGGGCTCAACCGTGCCAACAATCAAGCTGACAAAGAAAAAAAAAAAAACAGTGTTGTAACATTACGCGGCGAAGTGGTTGAATTGCTAAAAAAAAAAACTGTTGCGAAAACTAATGAAAGTAGCAACAACTTTTGTATCAAAATTCAAGAAACTTCGAACAGTTCAAAGATCGACATAGTATAGAGAAAATTTGCAAGTGCGTCGTATGATTTTAAGGGGAAAACCATGTGGGGAAAACTATGGAAAAATCAGTTCTAGTTAAAAATACGGTGGCGCAAAAAGGACAACAATATTTCACTCGATCAAAAGTTGTAGAAAAGAGGACACAAAACAAAAACGAAATCGAAGAAGAAGTTAGTGAGCTTAGTGACGAAAATAATAAGTGCGAAACAATGGAAGCTAAACTTGAAGAAAACAATAAGAGTTTGCAAGAAATAATCCAATTGCTAACCTTGAAAATTCAAGCTGATGAAATTCGTCAGAATGAACCGAAAATCGCGGCTGACAATTTTGCAAAGATCGTGCCAGATTTCGATGGCCGAAGTGTACCCGTAGAATATGGGTTAGAAAATTTCGAACAAAATGCCGCAGCGTACAATCTTAGTGAACAACAAAAATACGTGCAGGCTCGTGGAAAAATGATACATACAGCGAAACTTTATCTCGAATCGGTGTTTGTGAGTACATACGAGGAACTTAAAAAGGAACTTTTAAAAGAATTTAAACGTGCGTTTGCAAGTGCAGAAGTGCATACGAAGTTGGGGGAGAGAAAGAAGAAGATAAATGAAACATTACACGAATACGTCCTACACATGAAAAAAATTGCGGCGCTAGGTAATGTTGAAACCGAATCAGTTATCCGGTATATTGTAGACGGGTTGAATATTAGAAGTGAGTTCAAATATAATATGTATAGTTGCAAATCATTTCATGAACTTTACGAAAAGCATGAAGCTTATGAACACATGAGCGAAAATGAAAAGAAGAATAAACCATCATATAACGAAGCTAAAAAGAATGTGCAAAGTACGAAAACAAATCGTTGTTTTAATTGCGGGTCCGGTGATCATTTACGAAAAGACTGCAGGTCCGAAACTAAATGTTTTAAGTGTAATGGGGGTGGACACATTTCGAAAAACTGTCCACAAATTTCAAAGAGTGTGCAGGTTATTAAAGACAGTAAACGGTGCAAAGTTATCACTCTTAACAACGTTGAAGTCGATTGCCTAGTGGACACGGGTTCTGATGTGACTATAGTAAAGAACAGTGTTTATAAATCGCTCAATCATATCAATCTACAAGAATGTCACTCGGTGTTACGTGGACTTGGAAATAATAAAACTATCCCACTAGGCTCGTTTGTAGGTAATGTTTGCGTCGATGGTATTGAAACCAATCAAAATTTTATAGTTGTTCCTGACAATGCAGTCCAGTTTGACGCATTATTAGGATATGACTTCGCGTCGAAATTTTGTTTAATGCTGAACGAAAATGGTTTCACTTTTACCAAATCGGCGATGCAAGCTGATAACAATACGTTCAGTGAACTAAATGTATACAATGTCGCTGAAAACGAGATAGAGGTCAACGCACCTTTGCAGTACAAGTCGCTAATTCGATCTTTGATCAATGAGTACAATCCCACGGTATCAAATGTCGAGTGCCCTGTGGTTTTAAAAATCGTCCCGGACGATCGTATTACATCATTTCGCCAACAGCCAAGCCGTCACCCTCCCATCGAGTGTGATGCGATAAAAAATCAAGTTGATGAGTGGTTAAAGAATGGTATTGTTCGCAAGTCAACATCCAACTTCGCCAGCAGAGTAGTCATCGTAAAAAAAAAAACACGGCACGTACAGAATCTGTGTAGACTTTCGACAGTTGAATAGCATGGTACTTAAAGACTGTTTTCCAGTACCATTAATTGATGATGTGCTCGTAAAACTGCAATCTGCAAAAGTCTTTGTTACTATGGACCTAGAAAATGGATTTTTTCATGTACCCATCGATGAGCCAAGCCGAAAATTTACAGCGTTTATAACAAAGCAAGGCTTATATGAGTTTAACAAAGCTCTATTCGGGTTCTGCAACTCTCCCGCAGTATTTATACGTTATATTAGTTACGTGTTCCAAGACCTTGTATTTCAAGAGGTGATGCAGCTATACATGGATGATATCATCATCTACGCGCAGACGACAGACGAATGTGTTAATAAGCTGAAGGAAGTTTTGGTGGTGGCAGCCAAATATAAGTTGAACATAAAATGGAAGAAGTGCCATTTTCTGGTGAATAAAATTGATTTCCTTGGCCATACAGTTGAGAGTGGCAAAGTTTGGCCAGGCCAAGAGAAAACACGAGCCGTCAGACAGTTTCCTATGCCGAAAAATGTTAAAGGTGTGCAATCTTTCTTGGGTATAACGGGGTTTTTTCGAAAATTCATAAGAGGGTATGCGCAGATTGCTCGACCGCTGACAGACCTGTTGAAGAAAGATGTGCCTTTTGAAATCGGAGTGAACGCGTTAAATGCTATTAAGCAGCTTAAGAATACGTTATGTTGTGAACCGGTTTTAAGAATTTATTGCAGAGATGCTGTAACAGAGCTGCATACAGACGCATCAAAAGATGGATTTGGCGCGACAATACTGCAAAAATTCGCTGGTCTACTTCACCCTGTGCTGTATTGGAGCAAAAAAACAACGCTAAGTGATGCAAAACGCCACAGTTATGTTTTGGAGGTTAAAGCAGCTTACCTGGCAATGGAGAAGTTCCGGCATTACCTTCTCGGTATTGACTTCACGCTGGTTACCGATTGCTCAGCCTTCACACAAACAATAAAGAAAAAAGATGTCCCTCGAGAGGTTGCTAGGTGGATTTTATACTTACAAGACTTTAACTTCAAAGTTGAGCACCGAGTCGCTGACAAGTTGAGACATGTAGACTGTCTGAGTCGTTATCCAACTGTACTAGTAGCTGGATCTGAGGTTTCAGCACGCTTAAAATCGGCTCAACAAAAAGACAGTTTCATCAATGCAATTTTGGAGATATTGAAAAGCCACCCATATGAAGGGTTCAACCTAAAAGGAGGTATTTTATACAAAAATGTAGAAGGTAATAATGTTTTCGTCATTCCTAAAGTGATGGAACGCGAAATTATAACCGAAACACATAACGTTGGCCATTTTGCAGTTCAGAAGACAATACACAGCCTACAGCAGCAGTTTTGATTTATCAGATGGCCGAATGTAAAAGGTATTGTTGGCAACCCGGTGAGGTGCGAAAATGTGAGAAGGAGTAAGTAAAAAAGAGCAGTCAAAGCCGGTAGCTGAAGTCGTTAAAGTCGTTGGTGGAAAAATATTCGTAAAGTCGGTGTATATAAAGTCGTCGGAGTTGTCAAGTCGGTCGAAGCAGCCAAGTCGTCGGAGTTATATCCGAGTGGTCGAAGTCGTGAAATTGGTGAATAGCAACCAAGTCGCCGGAATCTCCAAGTTGTCGGAGCGTTCGCGTCGTTGCCGAATTCATTTGTTTCTATCAATCAAATAACCAATTTTTCAATAACTTTGTAATATTTAAATTATCTTAATACCTTTTAATAATAAACAGCGTAATCAAGTCACGCTTTGTCTTACATTGTTCAAAATTTCATTCAAAATCTTACACAGGAAACTAACAATTCCTCAAAAAAAAAAAATTCCTTGCCTTTTCAAAGAAAAAAAAAAAACGGAAAGCACTATTAATATCTGCAAATATGCATAAGCAAAAAAAAATCTAAGGTTGTGTGTCGGTATTCGACTATACCACATTACAAAGGGGTTAGCGTATCGATATTTTACCCCTCTGCAGTTGAAGGATTATGACGGGCGGAATCCTCTTGTGCCTTTAGCTCTTTTGGCGTGGGGTGGGTTTTTGTCATTCCTCAACCGTGTATACATAAACTTTAATTATAGGATTCCTGACGGACTCTAATTACTGAACTGGAAAAAAAATACACTAAAAAAGATGTCACAAAGTTTGCTGAAAACCTCCATCCAACATTAGTTCTTATGGGGAGGCGAGGTCAACGGTGGAATTCGACACTCGTGATCTATACCCTTCTCAACCATGATCTCCGACACGAAATTTAACGGGAAATCCCTTTTAAAAATATTTAACCTACCATTCTATGTTATTATGTCTTCCAGGAACTAATTATACTTTTAAAATTTAATTTTTCCAAAAATCTCTATTTATTTTTACTTGTTTGATAGAAACATTATTAACTTAAATAAATACATTATCTAAACTCTTATTATTCCAATCTTTACATATTGCAAAATCTTATTAACGTAATCAATATTATTGTTTATTTATAAATTCCATTAACAATTTCATAAAGAAAAACGCAAAAAAAAATTGCTTGCTAATACAAATTATACTAATCAAATATTTACAATATTCAAAATCTGACTATGTACCTTAGCAAAAATCTCATTTTTCAAATCAAACGGATTAATTATTAATCATAATATATATAGTTCAGAATTTCATTCAAAATCTTACACAGAAAACTAACAATTCCTCAAATAAAAAAAACATTGCTTGCATTTTCAAAGAAGAAAAAAAAAACGGAAAGCACTATAAATATCTGCAAATATGCATAAGCAAAAAAAAATCTATGTAAGTGCTTAAAAGGCAGCAAAAGCTTTATATCATGCGTTGTTGTTGTTATATGGTTTTTTTTTCTTTTTTGATCTTCGGTTTGGTGTGGTATTACATACTTAAATATTGTATATATAATCAGACATGCGAAAGAAAATAAATAAAATAGACGTGGTAAAGCCTTCACCAGATCGACGGAGATCGAGGTAAACACAAAATAAGCAAAAGCTTTTCGCTAGGCGTATATTAAATTATGTTGTAATGAAATTATTGCATAATGCACAAGCACACGCACTTTAACACGTTCATACGTATGCGTGTGCGTATGTTTGTCATTTGCATACGCGTCATCCGTACAAACACATTTTACGTAATATACCTGCCGATCTGGTCCGGAATATTACCATCAAAGGAAAAATTTAAAAAGGAAAACTACTTACATACATGCGGTGGATCGTCGAGCTCCAGCGTTGAAAGGCCTTTCAGCGTTGTTTCTGCAGTCTCGCAATCGTTCAGAATTAGAGCATTAGGGTAGGTCGCTCACACCATCAATTATTTATTTTCGTTTTTTTTTTTATTTCAAAATTCTATATTTACATTTTTTCAGTTTTTTTTCAATTACGTCTTTCCTAATTATGGAAACCACTTTCTTCGCAAAACTTTTATTTACTCTTTCGCACATACATATGTACATACATATACATATATGTATATATTGTTCTCCGACTGCTCAAGGTCTTTCTGCCGAAACACGCACACTCAGGCGTCGACGCGGAATGGAACCCAGCGCGTTCCAACGGCAGAAATAATATAATATAATAAAATATTCCATACAGTAATATACAAGTATTTGTCAGTCATAGACGTAGCAAAGTCCTACACTGACGGGGTACAGGCTTTCGATGCTTCCTCCTCGTAAAAAAAAAAAAAAAAAAAAATATATTGTTCTCTAATTTCAACAACAACAACACTCCACAAAGCTTTCACTATTTCCCTCAATATATGTAATTTCTTTTTTAAATCAATGTTTTATTTATTAACATTTTTTTTTTTTTTTTTTGGTTTTGCTGTTACGAAAATAATTCTAAATATTGATTTTTCAAAACTGTAATCTCCTTTATAATCCTAAGTAATGATTATTTTATTTTTTTATTTTATAGTGTCGGAAATTTAGAATTTTTTCTTTTGAATAGCATCATAATTGCCTTTTTTTTGTTTTTTTTTTGTACTACACATTGCTATATATATACATATGTATATATATCGTTTTTATATATTTTTTTTTTATAAATTTGCACCAGTTTCACCAAATCATCTTAGAGACAGGAACTACGCTCTGGGGTTTACCCAAAATTCTAAATTGGATCGGTGTCCAGTTAGTGGCTTACAACGCCCGCCGCAATATTGGTCAGGAAAAAAAATTCGTTTAACAGCTCTTGACTTGAACTTGATTGTCCCTCCAAAAGTGGAGCCATTCGCACCGGTACGATAGAAATTATCAGCTTTCCCTCCAGCTCGAAATGAAAAGTGGTAGAAGGCCAATTAATCTTCTTCAGCTTCGCAAGCTAGGATCAGGAAATCTTGAATTCTTGATGTCCGCCAGTTACGTTGTTAATCAGAAAAAAGAGACCGATTCAAACCGCGTTGGCGCTTTTAAATGACTAATTTCCAGTCAGAAGAAACATTACTTTTCTAGGTGGAGTTTAAGCTACCGTTTGCTGAGTGTCAAAATATAGTTAGCGGCATTTTTTGATTGAGCTATATAACATAAGTACATATTTTTATACTAATTTGCATATTCATATGTACATACTAACATACAAATTTATACATACATACTAATTTGCATATGCATATGTACATACGTACACGATTTAGTGTGAGAGATCATTTGGTCGAGCTGAGCTTTCAGCTTTCCTTTAGCTGGTGACATCTCCTGTCGCAAAGTGTATGCAAGTGATAAAGCTTTGGGACAGTACTAAACAGGCTGATGTGTATACGTACACTGAAAAAAATTATGTGAACATTACAAAAACGATAATATGACAACTTCAGACGGAATATTAGCGGGAGTTAGCTGCGGAGGTCTTTGGCGTGGTACGTGCCACTTTCTTTACCTTGCATATCTTCTACTTGGTAGTAACAGTTACCCAATTTTTTACGTATGCGACATTTCACGAGTTGTGGTCCTAGTTTGGCACTGTAGTTTTGCCCAAACTTGCTGAGAGTAAAGTTGCGACGGAAAACTTCCTGGCCTTCTTTAAAAGAAACTGGTTTAGAACGTAAGTTATACTGGTCTCTATTACGATCGTAGGGTTTTTGTATATTTGCTTGAATGTCCTTTTGCAGCAAAGGTAATTTATCGGTTTTTGCCATTGGTACTATGGGTTCTTCCAGTAAAGACGACTCTTTCAACAACTTATAATCTGAACCATGTGTAGTCATATCGATGCCAAACAAAGCTCGATATGGTGAACAACCTATGGACTGGTATGGTATGGTATGGTATGTGTGGCTGTCACCGTTGCTTCAGCGACCCACTTAGGCCATGATTGGAGGCCCGTTGTGATACCACTAGCTAAGTGTTCATTCCCCCTTGCTGAACCATTTTGAGCTCTTGACGAATCTCGCCAAGCCAAGATGCTAATTCTCCGAGGTCTCCAAAAAGTGGTACCCCTAGAAATCGTAGCCTGCTTCTTGCTAGCGCTGGACAATTGCATAGAAGATGGAGAACAGTTTCCTCCTCTTCATAATTTTTGCAGCTTCTACATCATCTGTGAAAGGGTACACCGAGACGCCCCGCGTGGTTGCCTATGAGGCAGTGCCCCGTAAGGGCTCCAATGACCTGAGATATATCATCCCGTTTTAAGGTGTACAGACCACGCGACCGTTTACGATCCCATCTAGGCCAAGTCTGCCTAGATATCCTACAAGTCGTGGTCTGTGCCCACCTCTCATTCGCACGAGCATAAGCATATTCTTTTGAGAGCAGCCTGCAAGTACCAAAGGGCATACCAATGCGTTCTTTACCAGGAAGAATCTGCTTGGTTGTCCCTTCCCTCGCAAGTTCATCCGCTATACAGTTACCCTCGATGTCCCTGTGGCCTGGAACCCAGATGAGGTTTAGTCTGTTCTGCTTAGCCATCTCCTGAAGAGATCGGCGGCAGTCCAGTACAATCTTTGAAGTTATCGCAGCTGAGCTCACTGCTCTAATTGCCGCTTGGCTATCGCTAAATATAAAAACGTTTTTGGCTTTTAAGACGGTTTGCAACCTGTCCACAGCCTTCTTAATGGCTGAAACCTCAGCTTGAAAAACACTACAGTGATCCGGCAGCCTAAAAGAACAGCTCAGAGATAAGACTCGTGAGAAGACCCCTCCTCCCACTCTGCCATTCAGCTTCGAACCATCTGTGAACACCGTTATACTTCCAGGTGGGGTATAGAAATTTTTAGACCACTCCTCTCTACCTGGAATCAACATCGCGAAGTTTCTGTCTGGGACCATGGTATCGACGCAGCGATCAGTGCAGTCCGGAAGGAAGCTATACTTACTCAGTATGCTTGAGTGCCCACATAGGGTAGACTCCCATTGATATGTCTCTCTTAGTCGAAGCGCGGCAAGAGCCGCCATCTGTTGACCCACTAAGTCGAGGGGTAGAAGGTCCAGAAAAACATTCAATACTGGCTCTTTGTACTTTACTAAGTAGATTGAGGTTAGCATTTTTGCTCAAGGCAGGCCACCATACGATGACTCCATAAAGAAGAATTGGTCTTACTACCGCTGTATAGATCCAGCGGCATACGCTTGGATTTAGACCCCATTTCTTTCCAATGGCCCTTTTGCAGGAGTATAGGGCCACAGAAGCCTTTTGAGTGCGCTGGATAATATTATTTCTCCAGCTTCGTATCATATCTAGTGTGACGCCAAGAAACTTGGCTTCCTTCTTTAGATTTAAACGAATACCATTCAGTACCGGAGTAATTGACTCCGGTGTCTTATATTTTCTAGTGAAGAGTACCAACTCCACCTTTTCCGAGTTGACGCTAAGACCACATTGCGTGGACCAGTTCCCTACAGCGCGGAGTGTTCCCTGCATCAAATCACACAAGGTCTGCGGGAACTTGCCCATGTATGCTATGGCGATGTCATCTGCATATGCGACAACCCTGGCGGCACCCCATTCCGTCTCCCGCAAGAGTGAATTTACAGTTAGATTCCAGAGTAGGGGTGAAAGTACACCACCCTGTGGCATTCCGCGAGACACATGCCTCGAAACACGGTTTGCGCCGACTTCTGCTGTAATCTTTCTACCTAAGAGCATTTGCTCTATAAATTCAACCAGGGAGCCTTCTACACCGAGTCCTCTTAAGGCCTGAGTTATGGCCCCCGGATTAATGTTGTTAAAGGCTCCCTCAATGTCAAGAAAAGCTACGAGGCAAAATTCCTTGTAACTAAAAGATCTCTCAATATAGCTGACTAGGGAATGTAGCGCAGTGTCTGTGGACCTTCCCTTTAGATAAGCATGCTGGTTATTTTACAAAAGTCTTTTATCGATCGTGAAAGAGAGGTGGTTATTAATCAGCCTCTCTAGAGTTTTGAGAACAAAGGATGACAGGCTTATTGGTCTGAGATCCTTCGGGCTCGTATGTGATACTTTTCCGGCCTTGGGAATGAAGACCACTGAAACAGATCTCCATGCCGTTGGTACGTAGTTTAGTTTAAAGCAGGCCCTAAACATGCTTAGTAGCCAATTCGCAGAAGTTTCGATTGCTGCATCCAGCTGCGCAGGTATGATGCCATCCGGCCTTCTTTTTTATAATGTTTAAAGCTTTTTATCGCTGAAATAATACTTTCTCTTGATATAGGGAGATTAACGATTGCGCCCGGAAGGGGGCACTCTACTTCCCTTGATTGTGAGCTTCCAGGAAAGTGTGTGTCGAGAAGCAGCTCGACCGTATCTTTTCCTGTAGCCGTCCAGGAGCCATCCTGTCTCTGTAAAGATCCAATCGGGTTTGTTGTGCCCGACAGAATTCTTCTTACTCTTGCAGTTTCGTTGACGCCTTCAATGCCAGTACAGAATATCCTCCATGAGGACCTCTTCGCTTCACGTAGGGCTTTTTTATAGACCCGCAGGAGCTGCTTATAAGTCTGCCATTCTAACTCCTGACTCAGCCTTTTCGCCCTGTTAAACTGCCTTCGGCAATCTTTGCGCAGCGAGTCTAGGTCGCGGGACCACCAGTGTGGCCTACGCTTTCCCCAAGTTTTGGGGTCAGGGCAGGCTCTGGCCAGGGCCTGCGAGCAGCTCACAGTAAAAAAGTCCACCATGTCCTCCAGTTTACCGATGGTGTTGGGCTCTACCGGTAATGGATGTGGTAGGTTGCTTTCGAGAATTTCCCTATAGAGAAGCCAGTCAGTGTTTCTCAGGTTCTTACGAACCTTCGGAGCACTGGTGAACAGATCTAGAGTTATCTCAATATATCTATGGTCTGAAAAGGAGTGTTCATCAAGAACTTTCCAATTGGTTACCATATCATATAGCTTTTCACTACATAAAGTGAGGTCTATGACCTCCTGTCGATTTTTGACGATAAAAGTGGGCTCTGTGCCGCTATTGCATATAACTAAGTTAGTGGTTAAGAGGTAATTGAAAAGAGACTCACCTCGATTGTTAACGTCGGTGCTACCCCACTGTACATGGTGGGCGTTAGCGTCGCACCCGATGAGAACTAAACCCTCTGCGTGGTCGTTCACTAGATCGCGGAGCAGATCCTGAGGGGGATTCTCAGCCTCATACGCCATATAAGTGGAGGCCAATAGCAAAGACTTGCCTCCGATCTCCAGCAGTGTTGTCGTCATGTCTCCATTACTATAACAAGGTAAAAGAAAAATGTTTAGATCTTACTTTGCCATTACGCAGGTTCTTATTTTACCTTTACCACGCTCAACAAGCAGCCTATAGCCCACCGCACCTAGACCACAGACCCCCGAGTTATTAACCCAGGGTTTTTGGATAAGTGCGATGTCTATGTCGTCGCCAAGTAGGCGACTCAGGAGAGCAGCGGATGCTGCCCTAGACCGGTGGAGGTTGATCTGCAGAACCCTCATCATTTGAGGTTCCCATCAACTCCTCCACCGCAACGACAGTGACGTCAGCGCTGTCTTCCCCTTCGCTAAGGAGCAGCCCCTCCTCAGCATACATTCTTTGCATCGCCGATACCAAGTTTGATTGCGAGGAGGCCTCCGGTTCAGGTCCCTCAATGTCCACCTCCATTGAGGCACCCGCTTCGAAGGCACGCTGCGCGTCACCACGGTACACTCGCAGAGTCACCTCGTCAAGGCCGTAGTAAACACGGCCCTGTCTCTTCTCCAGGATCTCCAAAGAGTCCCTGTTCAGAGACAGGACCACTTGCCTTGACGGCCCATCCGGCTCCTCTACTCGTAGGACCTTCCAGTCGCCCGTAGGTATTGTCGGGTTCATCACCTGGAGCATCTTTAAGATGCTCTCCGGTGATGATGGTGTTACAGGCACCCAGGCCCTCGCTCTAGGTCTGACTGGAATATCCTTCCAGTCGACAACCGATAGTTTCGCTCCGGGGTATACAGCCCCTACCTTAGCAACGGCGGCCTTATACAGCGCCGCCGACCTTGCATCATCACATGCCACTACCTTAACGTGGCCCTGGAACCAGCCGGCATCTCTGCACGCAGGAGGGCTCCAGGGTTCTCTAGCAGAACATCCATGATGACGTTTGCCAGAGCCGCCTTCACCCACCTCCACTGGTTCCTTGGGATCGACCCGTGCTCGTTGCCGCGGTCCAGAACCCCGATAAGGATCCTGTCTTTGGCAACATCCGCAAAACTGGGTCTGGCCACACCGGGTCGGACACACTTCTTTTTAGGAGCAGGTTGTTGCTCCTCCACTGACCTCTGTCTCTTTGTTGGGGGTACTCCATCTTCAGCCGCTACCCCAGCTGTGCTTCGGTAGTTTGGTAGTAGAGCTTTCGCTCTTTCTACCGCCCCCCTTGCACTCTGAGGCAACGTTTCCAACGGCACCCCCTCGTACTTTTTGAGCGTTCTGGCAGCCCTACGCTTCTCAACGCGTGTGGACCGCCCGCTCGACCAACCATGAAGGGAATCGCCCGTAGTTTCCATCGCGACGATTCCTTGTTTATAAATTTTTTCGGCTGCTTGCCGCCCATCCCCAGTTGAGCCAGGTCGTGAGACCTTTGCCTTTATGGGTGGAGGCTTCGCAGCCGTGCCGGCGTTTGATGGGCACACTGCCCCAGGGGCCGCGGGTCGACCTGCCGTTTCCAGCATAGCCTTCGCAGCCTTACTGGTGCTTGGCCCCACCATAACGCCCGTAATCAGGGGTCGGCTCGGGGTCTCCCCCGGAGCAGAACCGGAAGTGCTCGCTATGCGGCGAAGCGGTGCATTAGGCGCATGCGCCTGCACTGTCTTACCCCGTGGAGGGGAAGACGAAGTTTTTTTGTTAATTGGCCTTTCCATGATTAATAGGGTCCCCACTCGAAGCCGCTATCCTCACTCGGTGCTGTAGTCGCTATAGGATCCCATGGTTATCTATGAAGCAGGGAGGCCATGCAAGGGTTGGCACCCACCCTTATGGGGTTAGGTGCTCAGAGCCAGATCCAGCTCAAAAGCGGGAGGGTCGCCTCAACCGCTACCTACAGCCACCAACTAAATGGCGACGAGATTGGAACGTACTTCGAGGCCTGCCAGGGTTTTAACGGGACGGAGGCAGTCACGGCATTAGCCTGAAAGCCATTTCTGCAGGGTTTCACCCCTGCATACTCAGGTAACAGAATACCGCAACCACCAGCTCGGTATCAACGAAACAAATCATTAGGGAGAGGGTAGTCAAGGGACGAAATAAGGTCAGGCCAAGGGGAGGGTTCTCACCTTCCTTTATTTGTTCCCCAGCCGAGGCTTAGGTTAACAGTGCTACCAAGCGTGAAGGAAAAGGAGGAGATTGATAGTGAGAGGTGAAAGGCATCACATCCGAAGATCAGCCGCCGCGTTGCACTTCACTACCCTTTAAGCACCAACCTATGGATTGATGCAACGATGATCTTAGCGAGCATGAAATGCTCGAAATGTTTAAGTCCCATTTTGTTTGATCAGTTTTCAAATACGCCCTAACGGCGGCTAAAAGTGAGCGATTAACGCGCTCAGCAGCGTTACTTTGTGGTGAATATAACGCGGTATATATGTGATTTATACCTAACTCAGAAAGAAACGCATTAAAATCATTTGCCTTAAATTGTGTACTATTGTCACTTATGATGGTTTCCGGCACTCCAAACGCATGAAAAATATTATTTAAAAGAAATTCTTGAATGGCAATTGATGTAAACTTCTGCAATGGCTGTAACCAGTGGTACTTACTAAAGTGATCAAGGACTATTAGTAAGCCAATATGACCATTTTTGCTTCGTGGATAAGGTCCTAGCAGATCAATATACAGTCTTTGAAAGGGCCGACACGTGGGGCTATGAGCACCCATGAGAGGACGGAGAGTTATGTTTGGTGCTTTAGTCTCTTTGCAGGTATCACACTGGCGGATATTATCGCAAACGTTTTTTGCTAACCCAGGCCAGAATAGATAAAAAAAATTGCTTGCTAATACAAATTATACTAATCAAATATTTACAATATTCAAAATCTGACTATGTACCTTAGCAAAAATCTCATTTTTCAAATCAAACGGATTAATTATTAATCATAATATATATTGTTCAAAATTTCATTCAAAATCTTACACAGGAAACTAACAATTCCTCAAAAAAAAAAAAAAAATTCCTTGCATTTTTAAAGAAGAAAAAAAAAACGGAAAGCACTATAAATATCTGCAAATATGCATAAACAAAAAAAAATCTAAGGTTGTGTGTCGGTATTCGACTATACCACATTACCAAAGGGGTTAGCGTATCGATATTTTACCCCTTTGAAGTTGAAGGATTATGACGGGCGGAATCCTCTTGTGCCTTAAGCTCTATTGGCGTGGGGTGGGTTTTTGTCATTCCTCAACCGTGTACACATAAACTTTAATTATAGGAATCCTGACGGACTCTTAATACTGAACTGGAAAAAAAATACACTAAAAAAGATGTCACAAAGTTTGCTGAAAACCTCCATCCAACATTAGTTCTTATGAGGAGGCGAGGTCAACGGTGGAATTCGACACTCGTGATCTATACCCTTCTCAACCATGATCTCCGACACGAAATTTAACGGGAAATCCCTTATAAAAATATTTAACCTACCATTCTATGTTATTATGTCTTCCAGGAACTAATTATACTTTTAAAATTTCATTTTTCCAAAAATCTATATTTATTTTCACTTGTTTGATAGAAACATTATTAACTTAAATAAATACATTATCTAAACTCTTATTATTCCAATCTTTACATATTTCAAAATCTTATTAACGTAATAAATATTATTGTTTTTTTTTAAATTCCATTAACAATTTCATAAAGAAAAACGCAAAAAAACATTGCTTGCTAATACAAATTATACTAATCAAATATTTACAATATTCAAAATCTGACTATGTACCTTAGCAAAAATCTCATTTTTCAAATCAAACGGATTAATTATTAATCATAATATATATTGTTCAAAATTTCAATCAAAATCTTACACAGGAAACTAACAATTCCTCAAATAACAAAAACATTGCTTGCATTTTCAAAGAAGAAAAAAAAAACGAAAAGCACTATAAATATCTGCAAATAAGCATAAGCAAAAAAAATCTATGTAAGTGCTTAAAAGGCAGCAAAAGCTTTATATCATGCGTTGTTGTTGTTATATGGTTTTTTTTTCTTTTTTGATCTTCGGTTTGGTGTGGTATTACATACTTAAATATTGTATATATAATCAGACATGCGAAAGAAAATAAATAAAATAGACGTGGTAAAGCCTTCACCAGATCGACGGAGATCGAGGTAAACACAAAATAAGCAAAAGCTTTTCGCTAGGCGTATATTAAATTATGTTGTAATGAAATTATTGCATAATGCACAAGCACACGCACTTTAACACGTTCATACGTATGTGTGTGCGTATGTTTGTCATTTGCATACGCGTCATCCGTACAAACACATTTTACGTAATATACCTGCCGATCTGGTCCGGAATATTACCATCAAAGGAAAAATTTAAAAAGGAAAACTACTTACATACATGCGGTGGATCGTCGAGCTCCAGCGTTGAAAGGCCTTTCAGCGTTGTTTCTGCAGTCTCGCAATCGTTCAGAATTAGAGCATTAGGGTAGGTCGCTCACACCATCAATTATTTATTTTCGTTTTTTTTTTTATTTCAAAATTCTATATTTACATTTTTTCAGTTTTTTTTCAATTACGTCTTTCCTAATTATGGAAACCACTTTCTTCGCAAAACTTTTATTTACTCTTTCGCACATACATATGTACATACATATACATATATGTATATATTGTTCTCCGACTGCTCAAGGTCTTTCTGCCGAAACACGCACACTCAGGCGTCGACGCGGAATGGAACCCAGCGCGTTCCAACGGCAGAAATAATATAATATAATAAAATATTCCATACAGTAATATACAAGTATTTGTCAGTCATAGACGTAGCAAAGTCCTACACTGACGGGGTACAGGCTTTCGATGCTTCCTCCTCGTAAAAAAAAAAAAAAAAAAAAATATATTGTTCTCTAATTTCAACAACAACAACACTCCACAAAGCTTTCACTATTTCCCTCAATATATGTAATTTCTTTTTTAAATCAATGTTTTATTTATTAACATTTTTTTTTTTTTTTTTTGGTTTTGCTGTTACGAAAATAATTCTAAATATTGATTTTTCAAAACTGTAATCTCCTTTATAATCCTAAGTAATGATTATTTTATTTTTTTATTTTATAGTGTCGGAAATTTAGAATTTTTTCTTTTGAATAGCATCATAATTGCCTTTTTTTTGTTTTTTTTTTGTACTACACATTGCTATATATATACATATGTATATATATCGTTTTTATATATTTTTTTTTTATAAATTTGCACCAGTTTCACCAAATCATCTTAGAGACAGGAACTACGCTCTGGGGTTTACCCAAAATTCTAAATTGGATCGGTGTCCAGTTAGTGGCTTACAACGCCCGCCGCAATATTGGTCAGGAAAAAAAATTCGTTTAACAGCTCTTGACTTGAACTTGATTGTCCCTCCAAAAGTGGAGCCATTCGCACCGGTACGATAGAAATTATCAGCTTTCCCTCCAGCTCGAAATGAAAAGTGGTAGAAGGCCAATTAATCTTCTTCAGCTTCGCAAGCTAGGATCAGGAAATCTTGAATTCTTGATGTCCGCCAGTTACGTTGTTAATCAGAAAAAAGAGACCGATTCAAACCGCGTTGGCGCTTTTAAATGACTAATTTCCAGTCAGAAGAAACATTACTTTTCTAGGTGGAGTTTAAGCTACCGTTTGCTGAGTGTCAAAATATAGTTAGCGGCATTTTTTGATTGAGCTATATAACATAAGTACATATTTTTATACTAATTTGCATATTCATATGTACATACTAACATACAAATTTATACATACATACTAATTTGCATATGCATATGTACATACGTACACGATTTAGTGTGAGAGATCATTTGGTCGAGCTGAGCTTTCAGCTTTCCTTTAGCTGGTGACATCTCCTGTCGCAAAGTGTATGCAAGTGATAAAGCTTTGGGACAGTACTAAACAGGCTGATGTGTATACGTACACTGAAAAAAATTATGTGAACATTACAAAAACGATAATATGACAACTTCAGACGGAATATTAGCGGGAGTTAGCTGCGGAGGTCTTTGGCGTGGTACGTGCCACTTTCTTTACCTTGCATATCTTCTACTTGGTAGTAACAGTTACCCAATTTTTTACGTATGCGACATTTCACGAGTTGTGGTCCTAGTTTGGCACTGTAGTTTTGCCCAAACTTGCTGAGAGTAAAGTTGCGACGGAAAACTTCCTGGCCTTCTTTAAAAGAAACTGGTTTAGAACGTAAGTTATACTGGTCTCTATTACGATCGTAGGGTTTTTGTATATTTGCTTGAATGTCCTTTTGCAGCAAAGGTAATTTATCGGTTTTTGCCATTGGTACTATGGGTTCTTCCAGTAAAGACGACTCTTTCAACAACTTATAATCTGAACCATGTGTAGTCATATCGATGCCAAACAAAGCTCGATATGGTGAACAACCTATGGACTGGTATGGTATGGTATGGTATGTGTGGCTGTCACCGTTGCTTCAGCGACCCACTTAGGCCATGATTGGAGGCCCGTTGTGATACCACTAGCTAAGTGTTCATTCCCCCTTGCTGAACCATTTTGAGCTCTTGACGAATCTCGCCAAGCATCTTGGGTCTATAGAACCTAATTCTCCGAGGTCTCCAAAAAGTGGTACCCCTAGAAATCGTAGCCTGCTTCTTGCTAGCGCTGGACAATTGCATAGAAGATGGAGAACAGTTTCCTCCTCTTCATAATTTTTGCAGCTTCTACATCATCTGTGAAAGGGTACCCCGTAAGGGCTCCAATGACCTGAGATATATCATCCCGTTTTAAGGTGTACAGACCACGCGACCGTTTACGATCCCATCTAGGCCAAGTCTGCCTAGATATCCTACAAGTCGTGGTCTGTGCCCACCTCTCATTCGCACGAGCATAAGCATATTCTTTTGAGAGCAGCCTGCAAGTACCAAAGGGCATACCAATGCGTTCTTTACCAGGAAGAATCTGCTTGGTTGTCCCTTCCCTCGCAAGTTCATCCGCTATACAGTTACCCTCGATGTCCCTGTGGCCTGGAACCCAGATGAGGTTTAGTCTGTTCTGCTTAGCCATCTCCTGAAGAGATCGGCGGCAGTCCAGTACAATCTTTGAAGTTATCGCAGCTGAGCTCACTGCTCTAATTGCCGCTTGGCTATCGCTAAATATAAAAACGTTTTTGGCTTTTAAGACGGTTTGCAACCTGTCCACAGCCTTCTTAATGGCTGAAACCTCAGCTTGAAAAACACTACAGTGATCCGGCAGCCTAAAAGAACAGCTCAGAGATAAGACTCGTGAGAAGACCCCTCCTCCCACTCTGCCATTCAGCTTCGAACCATCTGTGAACACCGTTATACTTCCAGGTGGGGTATAGAAATTTTTAGACCACTCCTCTCTACCTGGAATCAACATCGCGAAGTTTCTGTCTGGGACCATGGTATCGACGCAGCGATCAGTGCAGTCCGGAAGGAAGCTATACTTACTCAGTATGCTTGAGTGCCCACATAGGGTAGACTCCCATTGATATGTCTCTCTTAGTCGAAGCGCGGCAAGAGCCGCCATCTGTTGACCCACTAAGTCGAGGGGTAGAAGGTCCAGAAAAACATTCAATACTGGCTCTTTGTACTTTACTAAGTAGATTGAGGTTAGCATTTTTGCTCAAGGCAGGCCACCATACGATGACTCCATAAAGAAGAATTGGTCTTACTACCGCTGTATAGATCCAGCGGCATACGCTTGGATTTAGACCCCATTTCTTTCCAATGGCCCTTTTGCAGGAGTATAGGGCCACAGAAGCCTTTTGAGTGCGCTGGATAATATTATTTCTCCAGCTTCGTATCATATCTAGTGTGACGCCAAGAAACTTGGCTTCCTTCTTTAGATTTAAACGAATACCATTCAGTACCGGAGTAATTGACTCCGGTGTCTTATATTTTCTAGTGAAGAGTACCAACTCCACCTTTTCCGAGTTGACGCTAAGACCACATTGCGTGGACCAGTTCCCTACAGCGCGGAGTGTTCCCTGCATCAAATCACACAAGGTCTGCGGGAACTTGCCCATGTATGCTATGGCGATGTCATCTGCATATGCGACAACCCTGGCGGCACCCCATTCCGTCTCCCGCAAGAGTGAATTTACAGTTAGATTCCAGAGTAGGGGTGAAAGTACACCACCCTGTGGCATTCCGCGAGACACATGCCTCGAAACACGGTTTGCGCCGACTTCTGCTGTAATCTTTCTACCTAAGAGCATTTGCTCTATAAATTCAACCAGGGAGCCTTCTACACCGAGTCCTCTTAAGGCCTGAGTTATGGCCCCCGGATTAATGTTGTTAAAGGCTCCCTCAATGTCAAGAAAAGCTACGAGGCAAAATTCCTTGTAACTAAAAGATCTCTCAATATAGCTGACTAGGGAATGTAGCGCAGTGTCTGTGGACCTTCCCTTTAGATAAGCATGCTGGTTATTTTACAAAAGTCTTTTATCGATCGTGAAAGAGAGGTGGTTATTAATCAGCCTCTCTAGAGTTTTGAGAACAAAGGATGACAGGCTTATTGGTCTGAGATCCTTCGGGCTCGTATGTGATACTTTTCCGGCCTTGGGAATGAAGACCACTGAAACAGATCTCCATGCCGTTGGTACGTAGTTTAGTTTAAAGCAGGCCCTAAACATGCTTAGTAGCCAATTCGCAGAAGTTTCGATTGCTGCATCCAGCTGCGCAGGTATGATGCCATCCGGCCCTGCTGTTTTATAATGTTTAAAGCTTTTTATCGCTGAAATAATACTTTCTCTTGATATAGGGAGATTAACGATTGCGCCCGGAAGGGGGCACTCTACTTCCCTTGATTGTGAGCTTCCAGGAAAGTGTGTGTCGAGAAGCAGCTCGACCGTATCTTTTCCTGTAGCCGTCCAGGAGCCATCCTGTCTCTGTAAAGATCCAATCGGGTTTGTTGTGCCCGACAGAATTCTTCTTACTCTTGCAGTTTCGTTGACGCCTTCAATGCCAGTACAGAATATCCTCCATGAGGACCTCTTCGCTTCACGTAGGGCTTTTTTATAGACCCGCAGGAGCTGCTTATAAGTCTGCCATTCTAACTCCTGACTCAGCCTTTTCGCCCTGTTAAACTGCCTTCGGCAATCTTTGCGCAGCGAGTCTAGGTCGCGGGACCACCAGTGTGGCCTACGCTTTCCCCAAGTTTTGGGGTCAGGGCAGGCTCTGGCCAGGGCCTGCGAGCAGCTCACAGTAAAAAAGTCCACCATGTCCTCCAGTTTACCGATGGTGTTGGGCTCTACCGGTAATGGATGTGGTAGGTTGCTTTCGAGAATTTCCCTATAGAGAAGCCAGTCAGTGTTTCTCAGGTTCTTACGAACCTTCGGAGCACTGGTGAACAGATCTAGAGTTATCTCAATATATCTATGGTCTGAAAAGGAGTGTTCATCAAGAACTTTCCAATTGGTTACCATATCATATAGCTTTTCACTACATAAAGTGAGGTCTATGACCTCCTGTCGATTTTTGACGATAAAAGTGGGCTCTGTGCCGCTATTGCATATAACTAAGTTAGTGGTTAAGAGGTAATTGAAAAGAGACTCACCTCGATTGTTAACGTCGGTGCTACCCCACTGTACATGGTGGGCGTTAGCGTCGCACCCGATGAGAACTAAACCCTCTGCGTGGTCGTTCACTAGATCGCGGAGCAGATCCTGAGGGGGATTCTCAGCCTCATACGCCATATAAGTGGAGGCCAATAGCAAAGACTTGCCTCCGATCTCCAGCAGTGTTGTCGTCATGTCTCCATTACTATAACAAGGTAAAAGAAAAATGTTTAGATCTTACTTTGCCATTACGCAGGTTCTTATTTTACCTTTACCACGCTCAACAAGCAGCCTATAGCCCACCGCACCTAGACCACAGACCCCCGAGTTATTAACCCAGGGTTTTTGGATAAGTGCGATGTCTATGTCGTCGCCAAGTAGGCGACTCAGGAGAGCAGCGGATGCTGCCCTAGACCGGTGGAGGTTGATCTGCAGAACCCTCATCATTTGAGGTTCCCATCAACTCCTCCACCGCAACGACAGTGACGTCAGCGCTGTCTTCCCCTTCGCTAAGGAGCAGCCCCTCCTCAGCATACATTCTTTGCATCGCCGATACCAAGTTTGATTGCGAGGAGGCCTCCGGTTCAGGTCCCTCAATGTCCACCTCCATTGAGGCACCCGCTTCGAAGGCACGCTGCGCGTCACCACGGTACACTCGCAGAGTCACCTCGTCAAGGCCGTAGTAAACACGGCCCTGTCTCTTCTCCAGGATCTCCAAAGAGTCCCTGTTCAGAGACAGGACCACTTGCCTTGACGGCCCATCCGGCTCCTCTACTCGTAGGACCTTCCAGTCGCCCGTAGGTATTGTCGGGTTCATCACCTGGAGCATCTTTAAGATGCTCTCCGGTGATGATGGTGTTACAGGCACCCAGGCCCTCGCTCTAGGTCTGACTGGAATATCCTTCCAGTCGACAACCGATAGTTTCGCTCCGGGGTATACAGCCCCTACCTTAGCAACGGCGGCCTTATACAGCGCCGCCGACCTTGCATCATCACATGCCACTACCTTAACGTGGCCCTGGAACCAGCCGGCATCTCTGCACGCAGGAGGGCTCCAGGGTTCTCTAGCAGAACATCCATGATGACGTTTGCCAGAGCCGCCTTCACCCACCTCCACTGGTTCCTTGGGATCGACCCGTGCTCGTTGCCGCGGTCCAGAACCCCGATAAGGATCCTGTCTTTGGCAACATCCGCAAAACTGGGTCTGGCCACACCGGGTCGGACACACTTCTTTTTAGGAGCAGGTTGTTGCTCCTCCACTGACCTCTGTCTCTTTGTTGGGGGTACTCCATCTTCAGCCGCTACCCCAGCTGTGCTTCGGTAGTTTGGTAGTAGAGCTTTCGCTCTTTCTACCGCCCCCCTTGCACTCTGAGGCAACGTTTCCAACGGCACCCCCTCGTACTTTTTGAGCGTTCTGGCAGCCCTACGCTTCTCAACGCGTGTGGACCGCCCGCTCGACCAACCATGAAGGGAATCGCCCGTAGTTTCCATCGCGACGATTCCTTGTTTATAAATTTTTTCGGCTGCTTGCCGCCCATCCCCAGTTGAGCCAGGTCGTGAGACCTTTGCCTTTATGGGTGGAGGCTTCGCAGCCGTGCCGGCGTTTGATGGGCACACTGCCCCAGGGGCCGCGGGTCGACCTGCCGTTTCCAGCATAGCCTTCGCAGCCTTACTGGTGCTTGGCCCCACCATAACGCCCGTAATCAGGGGTCGGCTCGGGGTCTCCCCCGGAGCAGAACCGGAAGTGCTCGCTATGCGGCGAAGCGGTGCATTAGGCGCATGCGCCTGCACTGTCTTACCCCGTGGAGGGGAAGACGAAGTTTTTTTGTTAATTGGCCTTTCCATGATTAATAGGGTCCCCACTCGAAGCCGCTATCCTCACTCGGTGCTGTAGTCGCTATAGGATCCCATGGTTATCTATGAAGCAGGGAGGCCATGCAAGGGTTGGCACCCACCCTTATGGGGTTAGGTGCTCAGAGCCAGATCCAGCTCAAAAGCGGGAGGGTCGCCTCAACCGCTACCTACAGCCACCAACTAAATGGCGACGAGATTGGAACGTACTTCGAGGCCTGCCAGGGTTTTAACGGGACGGAGGCAGTCACGGCATTAGCCTGAAAGCCATTTCTGCAGGGTTTCACCCCTGCATACTCAGGTAACAGAATACCGCAACCACCAGCTCGGTATCAACGAAACAAATCATTAGGGAGAGGGTAGTCAAGGGACGAAATAAGGTCAGGCCAAGGGGAGGGTTCTCACCTTCCTTTATTTGTTCCCCAGCCGAGGCTTAGGTTAACAGTGCTACCAAGCGTGAAGGAAAAGGAGGAGATTGATAGTGAGAGGTGAAAGGCATCACATCCGAAGATCAGCCGCCGCGTTGCACTTCACTACCCTTTAAGCACCAACCTATGGATTGATGCAACGATGATCTTAGCGAGCATGAAATGCTCGAAATGTTTAAGTCCCATTTTGTTTGATCAGTTTTCAAATACGCCCTAACGGCGGCTAAAAGTGAGCGATTAACGCGCTCAGCAGCGTTACTTTGTGGTGAATATAACGCGGTATATATGTGATTTATACCTAACTCAGAAAGAAACGCATTAAAATCATTTGCCTTAAATTGTGTACTATTGTCACTTATGATGGTTTCCGGCACTCCAAACGCATGAAAAATATTATTTAAAAGAAATTCTTGAATGGCAATTGATGTAAACTTCTGCAATGGCTGTAACCAGTGGTACTTACTAAAGTGATCAAGGACTATTAGTAAGCCAATATGACCATTTTTGCTTCGTGGATAAGGTCCTAGCAGATCAATATACAGTCTTTGAAAGGGCCGACACGTGGGGCTATGAGCACCCATGAGAGGACGGAGAGTTATGTTTGGTGCTTTAGTCTCTTTGCAGGTATCACACTGGCGGATATTATCGCAAACGTTTTTTGCTAACCCAGGCCAGAATAGATAAAAAAAATTGCTTGCTAATACAAATTATACTAATCAAATATTTACAATATTCAAAATCTGACTATGTACCTTAGCAAAAATCTCATTTTTCAAATCAAACGGATTAATTATTAATCATAATATATATTGTTCAAAATTTCATTCAAAATCTTACACAGGAAACTAACAATTCCTCAAAAAAAAAAAAAAAATTCCTTGCATTTTTAAAGAAGAAAAAAAAAACGGAAAGCACTATAAATATCTGCAAATATGCATAAACAAAAAAAAATCTAAGGTTGTGTGTCGGTATTCGACTATACCACATTACCAAAGGGGTTAGCGTATCGATATTTTACCCCTTTGCAGTTGAAGGATTATGACGGGCGGAATCCTCTTGTGCCTTAAGCTCTATTGGCGTGGGGTGGGTTTTTGTCATTCCTCAACCGTGTACACATAAACTTTAATTATAGGAATCCTGACGGACTCTTAATACTGAACTGGAAAAAAAATACACTAAAAAAGATGTCACAAAGTTTGCTGAAAACCTCCATCCAACATTAGTTCTTATGAGGAGGCGAGGTCAACGGTGGAATTCGACACTCGTGATCTATACCCTTCTCAACCATGATCTCCGACACGAAATTTAACGGGAAATCCCTTATAAAAATATTTAACCTACCATTCTATGTTATTATGTCTTCCAGGAACTAATTATACTTTTAAAATTTCATTTTTCCAAAAATCTATATTTATTTTCACTTGTTTGATAGAAACATTATTAACTTAAATAAATACATTATCTAAACTCTTATTATTCCAATCTTTACATATTTCAAAATCTTATTAACGTAATAAATATTATTGTTTTTTTTTAAATTCCATTAACAATTTCATAAAGAAAAACGCAAAAAAACATTGCTTGCTAATACAAATTATACTAATCAAATATTTACAATATTCAAAATCTGACTATGTACCTTAGCAAAAATCTCATTTTTCAAATCAAACGGATTAATTATTAATCATAATATATATAGTTCAGAATTTCATTCAAAATCTTACTCAAACTAACAATTCCTCAAATAAAAAAAACATTGCTTGCATTTTCAAAGAAGAAAAAAAGAACGGAAAGCACTATAAATATCTGCAAATATGCATAAGCAAAAAAAAATCTATGTAAGTGCTTAAAAGGCAGCAAAAGCTTTATATCATGCGTTGTTGTTGTTATATGGTTTTTTTTCTTTTTTGATCTTCGGTTTGGTGTGGTATTACATACTTAAATATTGTATATATAATCAGACATGCGAAAGAAAATAAATAAAATAGACGTGGTAAAGCCTTCACCAGATCGACGGAGATCGAGGTAAACACAAAATAAGCAAAAGCTTTTCGCTAGGCGTATATTAAATTATGTTGTAATGAAATTATTGCATAATGCACAAGCACACGCACTTTAACACGTTCATACGTATGTGTGTGCGTATGTTTGTCATTTGCATACGCGTCATCCGTACAAACACATTTTACGTAATATACCTGCCGATCTGGTCCGGAATATTACCATCAAAGGAAAAATTTAAAAAGGAAAACTACTTACATACATGCGGGGGATCGTCGAGCTCCAGCGTTAAAAGGCCTTTCAGCGTTGTTTCTGCAGTCTCGCAATCGTTCAGAATTAGAGCATTAGGGTAGGTCGCTCACACCATCAATTATTTATTTTCGTTTTTTTTTTTTATTTCAAAATTCTATATTTACATTTTTTCAGTTTTTTTTCAATTACGTCTTTCCTAATTATGGAAACCACTTTCTTCGCAAAACTTTTATTTACTCTTTCGCACATGCATATGACATACATATACATATATACTGTTCTCTAATTTCAACAACAACAACACTCCACAAAACTTTCACTATTTCCTTCAATATATGTAATTTCTTTTTCAAATCAATGTTTTATTTATTAAAATTTTTTTTTTTTTTTTTTTTTGGTTTTGCTGTTACGAAAATAATTCTAAATATTGATTTTTCAAAACTTTAATCTTCTTTATAATCCTAAGTAATGATTATTTTATAGTGTCGGAAATTTAGAATTTTTTCTTTTGAATAGCATCATAATTGCCTTTTTTTTGTTTTTTTTTTGTACTACACATTGCTATATACATATATACATATGTATATATGTACATATATCGTTTTTATATTTTTTTTTTTTTTTATAAATTTGCACCAGTTTCACCAAATCATCTTAGAGACAGGAACTACGCTCTGGGGTTTACCCAAAATTCTAAATTGGATCGGTGTCCAGTTAATGGCTTACAACGCCCGCCGCAATATTGGTCAGGAAAAAAATTCGTTTAACAGCTCTTGACTTGAACTTGATTGTCCCTCCAAAAGTGGAGCCATTCGCACCGGTACGATAGAAATTATCAGCTTTCCCTCCAGCTCGAAATGAAAAGTGGTAGAAGGCCAATTAATCTTCTTCAGCTTCGCAAGCTAGGATCCGAAAATCTTGAATTCTTGATGTCCGCCAGTTACGTTGTTAATCAGCAAAAAGAGACCGATTCAAACCGCGTTGGCGCTTTTAAATTACTAATTTCCAGTAAGAAGGAACATTACTTTTCTAGGTGGAGTTTAAGCTACCGTTTGCTGAGCGTCAAAATATAGTTAGCGGCATTTTTTGATTGTGCTATATAACATAAGTACATATTTTTATACTAATTTGCATATTTATATGTACATACTAACATACAAATTTATACATACATACTAATTTGCATATGCATATGTACATACGTACACGATTTAGTGTGAGAGATCATTTGGTCGAGCTGAGCTTTCAGCTTTCCTTTAGCTGGTGACATCTCCTGTCGCAAAGTGTATGCAAGTGATAAAGCTTTGGGACAGTACTAAACAGGCTGATGTGTATACGTACACTGAAAAAAATTATGTGAACATTACAAAACCCGATAATATGACAACTTCAGACGGAATATTAGCGGGAGTTAGCTGCGGAGGTCTTTGGCGTGGTACGTGCCACTTTCTTTACCTTGCATATCTTCTACTTGGTAGTAACAGTTACCCAATTTTTTACGTATGCGACATTTCACGAGTTGTGGTCCTAGTTTGGCACTGTAGTTTTGCCCAAACTTGCTGAGAGTAAAGTTGCGACGGAAAACTTCCTGGCCTTCTTTAAAAGAAACTGGTTTAGAACGTAAGTTATACTGGTCTCTATTACGATCGTAGGGTTTTTGTATATTTGCTTGAATGTCCTTTTGCAGCAAAGCTAATTTATCGGTTTTTGCCATTGGTACTATGGGTTCTTCCAGTAAAGACAACTCTTTCAACAACTAATAATCTGAACCATGTGTTGTCATATCGATGCCAAACAAAGCTCGATATGGTGAACAACCTATGGACTGATGCAACGATGATCTTAGCGAGCATGAAATGCTCGAAATGTTTAAGTCCCATTTTGTTTGATCAGTTTTCAAATACGCCCTAACGGCGGCTAAAAGTGAGCGATTAACGCGCTCAGCTGCGTTACTTTGTGGTGAATATAACGCGGTATATATGTGATTTATACCTAACTCAGAAAGAAACGCATTAAAATCATTTGCCTTAAATTGTGTACTATTGTCACTTATGATGGTTTCCGGCACTCCAAACGCATGAAAAATATTATTTAAAAGAAATTCTTGAATGGCAATTGATGTAAACTTCTGCAATGGCTGTAACCAGTGGTACTTACTAAAGTGATCAAGGACTATTAGTAAGCCAATATGACCATTTTTGCTTCGTGGATAAGGTCCTAGCAGATCAATATACAGTCTTTGAAAGGGCCGACACGTGGGGCTATGAGCACCCATGAGAGGACGGAGAGTTATGTTTGGTGCTTTAGTCTCTTTGCAGGTATCACACTGGCGGATATTATCGCAAACGTTTTTTGCTAACCCAGGCCAGAATAGATAAAAAAAATTGCTTGCTAATACAAATTATACTAATCAAATATTTACAATATTCAAAATCTGACTATGTACCTTAGCAAAAATCTCATTTTTCAAATCAAACGGATTAATTATTAATCATAATATATATTGTTCAAAATTTCATTCAAAATCTTACACAGGAAACTAACAATTCCTCAAAAAAAAAAAAAAAATTCCTTGCATTTTTAAAGAAGAAAAAAAAAACGGAAAGCACTATAAATATCTGCAAATATGCATAAGCAAAAAAAAATCTAAGGTTGTGTGTCGGTATTCGACTATACCACATTACCAAAGGGGTTAGCGTATCGATATTTTACCCCTTTGCAGTTGAAGGATTATGACGGGCGGAATCCTCTTGTGCCTTTAGCTCTTTTGGCGTGGGGTGGGTTTTTGTCATTCCTCAACCGTGTACACATAAACTTTAATTATAGGATTCCTGACGGACTCTTAATACTGAACTGGAAAAAAAATACACTAAAAAAGATGTCACAAAGTTTGCTGAAAACCTCCATCCAACATTAGTTCTTATGAGGAGGCGAGGTCAACGGTGGAATTCGACACTCGTGATCTATACCCTTCTCAACCATGATCTCCGACACGAAATTTAACGGGAAATCCCTTATAAAAATATTTAACCTACCATTCTATGTTATTATGTCTTCCAGGAACTAATTATACTTTTAAAATTTCATTTTTCCAAAAATCTATATTTATTTTCACTTGTTTGATAGAAACATTATTAACTTAAATAAATACATTATCTAAACTCTTATTATTCCAATCTTTACATATTTCAAAATCTTATTAACGTAATAAATATTATTGTTTTTTTATAAATTCCATTAACAATTTCATAAAGAAAAACGCAAAAAAACATTGCTTGCTAATACAAATTATACTAATCAAATATTTACAATATTCAAAATCTGACTATGTACCTTAGCAAAAATCTCATTTTTCAAATCAAACGGATTAATTATTAATCATAATATATATTGTTCAAAATTTCAATCAAAATCTTACACAGGAAACTAACAATTCCTCAAATAACAAAAACATTGCTTGCATTTTCAAAGAAGAAAAAAAAAACGAAAAGCACTATAAATATCTGCAAATAAGCATAAGCAAAAAAAATCTATGTAAGTGCTTAAAAGGCAGCAAAAGCTTTATATCATGCGTTGTTGTTGTTATATGGTTTTTTTTTCTTTTTTGATCTTCGGTTTGGTGTGGTATTACATACTTAAATATTGTATATATAATCAGACATGCGAAAGAAAATAAATAAAATAGACGTGGTAAAGCCTTCACCAGATCGACGGAGATCGAGGTAAACACAAAATAAGCAAAAGCTTTTCGCTAGGCGTATATTAAATTATGTTGTAATGAAATTATTGCATAATGCACAAGCACACGCACTTTAACACGTTCATACGTATGTGTGTGCGTATGTTTGTCATTTGCATACGCGTCATCCGTACAAACACATTTTACGTAATATACCTGCCGATCTGGTCCGGAATATTACCATCAAAGGAAAAATTTAAAAAGGAAAACTACTTACATACATGCGGGGGATCGTCGAGCTCCAGCGTTAAAAGGCCTTTCAGCGTTGTTTCTGCAGTCTCGCAATCGTTCAGAATTAGAGCATTAGGGTAGGTCGCTCACACCATCAATTATTTATTTTCGTTTTTTTTTTTTATTTCAAAATTCTATATTTACAATTTTTCAGTTTTTTTCAATTACGTCTTTCCTAATTATGGAAACCACTTTCTTCGCAAAACTTTTATTTACTCTTTCGCACATGCATATGACATGCATATACATATATACTGTTCTCTAATTTCAACAACAACAACACTCCACAAAACTTTCACTATTTCCTTCAATATATGTAATTTCTTTTTCAAATCAATGTTTTATTTATTAAAATTTTTTTTTTTTTGGTTTTGCTGTTACGAAAATAATTCTAAATATTGAATTTTCAAAACTTTAATCTTCTTTATAATCCTAAGTAATGATTATTTTATTTTTTTATTTTATAGTGTCGGAAATTTAGAATTTTTTCTTTTGAATAGCATCATAATTGCCTTTTTTTGTTTTTTTTTTTGTACTACACATTGCTATATATATACATATGTATATATATCGTTTTTATATTTTTTTTTTATAAATTTGCACCAGTTTCACCAAATCATCTTAGAGACAGGAACTACGCTCTGGGGTTTACCCAAAATTCTAAATTGGATCGGTGTCCAGTTAGTGGCTTACAACGCCCGCCGCAATATTGGTCAGGAAAAAAAAATCGTTTAACAGCTCTTGACTTGAACTTGATTGTCCCTCCAAAAGTGGAGCCATTCGCACCGGTACGATAGAAATTATCAGCTTTCCCTCCAGCTCGAAATGAAAAGTGGTAGAAGGCCAATTAATCTTCTTCAGCTTCGCAAGCTAGGATCAGGAAATCTTGAATTCTTGATGTCCGCCAGTTACGTTGTTAATCAGCAAAAAGAGACCGATTCAAACCGCGTTGGCGCTTTTAAATGACTAATTTCCAGTCAGAAGAAACATTACTTTTCTAGGTGGAGTTTAAGCTACCGTTTGCTGAGTGTCAAAATATAGTTAGCGGCATTTTTTGATTGAGCTATATAACATAAGTACATATTTTTATACTAATTTGCATATTCATATGTACATACTAACATACAAATTTATACATACATACTAATTTGCATATGCATATGTACATACGTACACGATTAAGTGTGAGAGATCATTTGGTCGAGCTGAGCTTTCAGCTTTTCTTTAGCTGGCGACATTTCCTGTCGCAAAGTGTATGCAAGTGATAAAGCTTTGGGACAGTACTAAACAGACTGATGTGTATACGTACACTAAAAAAAATTATGTGAACATTACACGACAAATAGTAATTGTGGTATAATCTCCAAGTATGCATACGTGTGTGTGGCCACTACAATACAATGGCACCATTTGCAAGTGTCTCATATTTGCACATTGTGTGTGCAGATTTGGGAATTGCCGCTTAAACTTGTGATTGCACTTCGTTTTTCGCCATCCACACGCACACATGCAAACAAATAAATCTGCGTATATGATTTGTTATTTTGCATAGCTTACATTCAGGGGCAAAAAACAGTAAACAAACCGCTAAAGGCGAAATATTGGAAGCGGTTTCTTCATATGCAGAAAAAAAATTGGCAAAAAGTTAACCACAAATAATAAGGTGTATGTGGCAAAGGAAGCAGCAACGAGACAAATTTTCGAACAATTGCAGGCAGCGCAGCGCAAAGCAACGGAAAGCAACAGTAAATGAAAGCCGAACGGACAGTAAACAACATAAACAAGAAAATGTAGAATGCATACAAAAAAAGAAAAAAAATGTGTCCGCTGTCTCTTTTTTATATATACCCTTTCGGAAATCAAAGTGCTTTAAAAACAATTTAAAAAGTACTTTTTTTCTAACTACAAGTGGTTTAAATTTATTATATTTTCTTGTCATCAAGTATCCGACTCTGCATTTGGTTTCAACCACTTTTAATTATATTTGACAGAAAGAACATTAAAATGATTTTTTTTTTAAACTGCGATAAAATGTGTAAAATTTCTGCTAATTTAAAACTACTTCGTAAAAGTATTGCTTCTTTGCCGCCCGAATGGCCTTGCGAATAATTTCCCCTGGATCCTGATTTTCGATACAAAAATCATCTAATAATGATAAAAGAATAATTGAAATATGTTATGTATCACGCATTTTAGGAGCTCGTCCACCGTCTTATCTCGTATAAAAATAAACAAAAGCCTTAAATCTTTATTTTTCGTGGATTTTATAGGATCAACTCTTTCAAGAAAATGTTCAAAAATATCTCCAACGTCTTGCATTTTTGCGTTTTTTTTTATTTTGACGTAAATCTATATTATATTGGTTTTCCGGTTGAAAAAATGCTTAATGTAAAGGATTCATATTTTAATTTATAAACACATTCATACGCTTGCGGTTGAAATGTTAATAGCAAATTGTATATAAAGCCAAGTTTCAAACTTTGTACACACAACTTATAAATTTTATAAGAGGAACATCAAACCATTTTTTTTTTTAATTTTAAGAATGTCGGAACTGCACTGGCCAAAACATCCAAATATATCTCAACCGTCAGAAATTTATTTAAGCCACGCAAATATTGCACTACGAAACTTTTAAATATTTTCAAAAATTCTGATAAAAAAGTTGGATATATTTTTGTTAGAAAAATTAGTGAATTCTAATTAGAAAATAACCAAAAGTGCAAAGAGGTATAATAATTATAAGGAATTCCTTAAACAGTAATATAAAAAGTGATTAATAAATACAAAAAACTGTATTAAAATAGCTTTATTAAAAATTAATGTATAAAGAAACCTTTTCATACAAATTTTTCACATATACAAATCACTTTAAATTATATTACCTTTGTTTAAGCTAAAAGTCAAATACATGATAAACGCTGAAAAGCAAATATAACTTGTTGTTTAAAAAAAATGGACATATAATAATTTCCAAAAGAAATTTTTATAATTATTAGGGAATGCAGATATGTAGCTCTTTCAGTTTTAGTTAGACAGAGTGCAAATTTCTTGTGGCTACACATTACCTCCGTTCTTTTTGAATTCCTTTCAAATAAAAAATTATCGCAGTTTTGCGTTGTATAGAGGAAACTGCCAGTAAAAAAATTTCGGAAATAAGTGTCTGCATACTTAAAACTTGCATTTTTTACACAAATACTGAATGCGTCAAAAAACTACAAACTCCAAAATTTTATAAAATTTTTTTTTAGTTCAAAATTTTGATGAAATTTAGGTTAATCATTGAACACATTGCAAATACTTTAAAAAATAAGTACTTATTAGTTTTATTAGAGAATTAACCATATTTTACTAATAAAACAATTTTAAATAATAATAAGGAAAATTAAGTGTACAATCTGTCAATATATGATTGTGTTTTAAATTGTGAACAGAGTATTGGAGGATTTTGTAGTGAATTTAATAATTTATATATTAATTTGAAGACTTCTCAGGCACGAGAGTATTTTCTTGGGCTTGTGTGTATACCTAAATTTCAAAAAAAATATGTGCGAAATATCACAGCTGCTTAGCTCTCAAGATGAAAATTTACAGTCATATTTCACGAGAAAGGCTATATATAAACACATATACATGTTGACTTCCTCACATTTACATTTTAAATATATTTATATGTACTCGTATGCGCCTGTGCACTGAAATGCACACATATAATTACATAAAAGTAAAATATTGCAAAGTCTCCAATGTTAAAAACATAACCACCGAGCAAAAGCAATGCAACAGACAAAGGTAGAGGATTTGGAGGACTGCATTTGTAGCCCTTCGAAATTTGCATATGTTTTAGAAAAGAAAGCAAATGATCAAAAAAGTAAAAAAAGAAAATTAGAGGATCTAACTATATATTGACAAAAGTTATGGTACTCCGTGCCAATCAAACGATCTAACCACAGTGTCCTAAGAGAATATGGGACTTCCAGACTATGATCGACTTAGACCACCGAAATTTTCAAGTCTCGTAAATACTCTTACCGATATTAATTTTTGTTGTCCTTTACTTATATAAAATTCCAATCATCCATTTTCCACTTCTAAGTCGAGAATCAATGTGTTTTTAATCATCAGAAACTCGATTTCGATTTCTAATCACTTACTTAAAACCAACATTTTTATTAATGCTTTGTTATAAATTTTTTAAGCAACAATTTCTTTAAAACTTTGTTACAAGGATTTCTTTTCTGATGTTTAAAAATTTTAAATTTTCCGTTTATATTTAGTTGTTGTGTTTTGATATTTTAATTGTTAAGTAATTTGATTTTTATTTATAAAAATTCTGCTCTACTTTTAATACGAGTATATAATTAATTATAGCGGCTAAAACAATTTATAAGTTACACATAATTGCTTTGATAAACTCTAACTGAAAATCTAATATTTTTTTCAACTCGATTAGTTCAATGCTTTTTGAAATCTTAATCAATGAATAAACAAAAAGAAAATGTATATGAATATTTTGTTTCTGATACTCCAGGACTTAAAAATCCATTTCCCAAGCTTATATAAAATATATATAAAAAAAAGAAGGAGGCTGTGTCAGAGACACGGCCATTAAGTTTAACGTAGAATACGCCATCCGATAAGACAGAAAACATATGTATAATGATAATTTATAATGATAAATAATGCAAGCAAATGAATTTCTTTATTTGATAGTTACTTTTGATGATATACATAAGCTTATGATAGGAAAATAGGATAAGAATGTTTTTAAATTATCAATTAAATTTCTCGCAAAAACGAAGTCAATGGTAGTTATCAATAGTAAAGATAAATGATAAATAACAGACCCAAATCTATTTGATTATTTGAAAGTTACTTTTGAGAATATAGGCTTATGATGGGAAAAATAGGATAAATATGTTTTTAAATTAACATTAAAATTTCTCGCAAAAACTAAGTCAATGGTTGTGTTATCAATAGTTTTGGGAGCATCATTTCGAATATAATCCAAATTAAACGTATCGCTCATAAATTTCGCCAATCTAGTATTTGAAGTGATTTCTGTGTTAAAATCACCACCAATAAGCAGTAGTTGGCAGCGCTTTCTCTGCCTTTACTCTACTCAAATTTTCCCGCCTAAAATTATGCAATAAAATAAACGTCTATTCACGCTACAAACTACTACCACACTCAACCAAACACCAATTTTCATTTGAGAAATTTAAATATTAGGAAGATATCAACCAACATGAAAAGTATGTCAAACGAAAGCTAACATCTTCATTTGACTACCCAAAAATTTAAAAAAAAAGTTACCGTGCCGTTTCCTTATAATTAAAGAAATAGAGATTACAACAATAAAAACCTGACATGGGTGCCCATACCGTAAGGTAAGACGTATTCTACGCCAAAATGTATATGAATATAATAAATAAAATAACTACTCGTATATAACTAGCATTTTTTCTTGATCCTTCCATGTTGCTGCTCTGGTGCTCCACTAAAAACCAACGACTTGTTTAAATTACTATAAAAAACGGTTCCTGTTTCCTTGACTTCCCGGTTTGCTTTAACCTTCACCACACATATGCATAATCATGAAGAACTGCTCAAGGATATTCGAGATGATACATCTGAAAAAGATTAGTAAATTATATAAAAAAAAGTAAATTATTATAATTGATATGTACAAATTGTATAATTCCTCTGTTTGTAAAGTATTTTATGTGTAGAGTTAATCATTTCCTTATTTTGCATTATTATATGTTATGGTACTTTGTTCAATTAACCTTCGTTTGTTGTAAAATTTTAGATTTACATAAGTAATTTTTGTAATATTAAATAAAATAAAAGAAAATTTGTATATACAATTTTCGAACATATACTTCAATGAATATTTTATTCATATATAAAAATATTCATAAAATTAAATACTTAAAAAATAAAAATATAAGTTCATAATTACAATATGTAAATTAATTTATAAATTTGATATCATTCGGGACGGCACTTATTAAAAAGAAAATAAGATATGTTCCACTTAGGGCCGGTATTACAATGCATTTTAAAGTCGAGCTTAAGTCTAGTTTAAGATTTTGCTTTTACCAACCAAATATATTTTTGTATTAAGGAGAACTAAATTAATTTCAATTGTACGATGAGAAATTCTGTAATATTTGAATATGAAAATAATTTTGGAATTAACCGCACACAAATCTATTCATATAAGTTTTCTATTTGCACAAATTTCAAAATATGGGAAAGCAAACCAAATTCATGTGGTGCTACCATATTTCTAAATTAAATATTTTCCATACTTAAGTCTCCATTGTGAAACGCAAATGTGTGAAAATCTTAAACTGGTTTTAGCTAAAATTTGTCTTAACTATAACTTAAGTTCGACCTTAAATTGGATTGTAAAACCGGCCCTTAGTTTATTACTAGATTTGTTTCTGAGGCACATTGTTATACAAAAAATTTTATATTTTTTCTTCTGAAAAAAAGAAGAAATGGTTGCAAACTGTATTTTGCATCAATCAATCGAAATCTATAAAAATAGTTTGAAAGTGTAAAAAATATTCCAAAGACTTTGAATTGTTAGTCGAAAAAAATGAAAAGTGAGTACGAACTGTTTGTTAGAAACTGTATAGAAAGAGATAAGTAAAAAAATTTGAATTGATCTAATAAATAAATAACTATGTATACGAGTATATGTATGTACATAAGTATTGAATATATTTACCTTTTAATACTATTTATTATTTCTCAGGTCAGACACTTTAAAGATATTAAAATTATTATTTTTTAAGATTTCTTTACAATCACAAGCCGTTGCCGTTCGATAAGCTTTTGAATTTCTAAATTTAAGATTTACCTGCAGTGACACAACAGTATCCTCAGAATGGGAGAGCAAAGAAGAAATTAAAAAAAAATCAACCAACTTTGAAAATCGTAAAATGTGAATGATAAATTAAATTTTCACCATCATTCGCTCATACTTCTCGCCCCGTCACTCATGTTTGCAAACAAGTAAGATCGTGCGAAGGCAGCTTATTGCTTGAAAAGATTATTACTACGTCATCGAATGGGTAGATGCTGTTAAACCGGCAAAGAGTGACCTAGCGGTTCTCGGATGTCGAAGCCTTTGTTTCACTCGACCCCGGGTATTATTTATTTTTTTTAATACATGTTTCTAATTTTTAAGTTTTATTAACCTCATACACATAAACACAGCATAATTAAACCTCTTGGATTTCAAATCACCTTTCTTAAGCCCAATACACCAGAATTCACCATTAACTCTCAACACTAAAATTTATAACAATTTAACTTATCTATCCTCTAAGCCCTTAACCTCTCAACGCCTAAAATATATAGCAAAATTGTATATCAGGGTTATTGAGCGAATAAGAAATTTGGCTGCCACAAACAAAAAATTTAATCTGATCGAATACTCCTACATAATTTCGAGTTACATACTTTTTATCCTTATAATAATAATAATAATAATCCCAACGGTTTTATCCCTGCATACCCGCCCGACCGACGTGCGGGTCGCATCCGCATGACGCACGGATATATAAAAAAAAATTTTATTTTTTTTTTCATATATGTTGCGCTGAGTCATAAAAGGCAAAAGTTTGTTAAGTGTCGAGATCTAAAACTGTTTCGCTACAGAACAAATGCTCATCAGCTGATCGAATAGTAATATATATGTATGTATGTATCAATTATTGATAGCATTTAGTATAGTTTTCTTTATGTAAAAAAGTGAGTCTGAAATATCAAAAGAACCTGAGTGAGTGTTAAAATCCTGGCACAAACTACGGAGTGGCTCATTTAACACAAAATTATTCTTACATGGCTTCAGAAAGAGAGGCCGGAAATGTCTTGAAATTCTGGCGGGAAAGTTTAGTTTTATTTCGATAAGAAGAGATGGGCTAGAGATCATGCCTGTCAGTAACTTGACCAAAAATACAATGCCTAGCATTTCTCTGCGACTAGCAAGTGAAGGAAGATTAATGAGTTTTAAACGACTTATATATGTATGGCGGCAGGTTGTACTGAGAATTCCAACGAAAATTTCTTAAAGCAAAAAGCAGAAATTGTTTTGGAATTGACTCTATTCGGTCGGAATGAACTTGATAGCACGGGTTCCAAACAACAGATTCATATTCCAGTATGGGCCTCACTAACGTTGTGAACAGATCCTTCGTGATGTAAGGGTCATTGAATCCTTTTGACCATCATTTTACAAAAATAATAACACCCTTGGCTTTGTTAACTGTAACATTTATGTGAAGATTAAAATTAAATTTCGGGTCCATTGTAATTCGAGGTTATGGTTACATATGTCATAAGAAGCTGGTTGAACTGCTCTGCGAAAAAGCACATTATTTTATATTGTTTAAGGTTTAGTGGCATGTAATATACTTCACACCAGTTAGTCATGCAATTTAAATCCGCTTGTAGTAAGGACCTTTCCTCAACAGAATGATACGATCTAAAAAGCTTTACATCATCAGCATACAATAAAAATTTTGAATAATTTATTACAGAAGGTAAGTCATTTATAAAAAGTAAAAACAGAATCGGACCAAGGTGACTTCCTTGCAGGACCCCTGAAGAAACATAAATAATGTTAAAAGGGTATAATGAATGTTTCTTTCCAAGCTGAAGGGAAAATCCCAAGCTTAAGAGAAATATTAATTAAATTAGTTAAGGGCTCATAAATATGTTTAGCACAGTTTATGAGGAAACACGCCGGGATCGAATCGGGGCCAGCCTTAAATGATTCTTTTAAGTTACTCAAATAATAAAATACTTCTTAGGAAGATATCTGCGGAATAATACCAGAGGTGAGGGAACAGAGTTTATATGGATAAGGTTTGCTCAGAGGCGAGTTAATGGAGTAATTTGATTGGGAGTCACATGCAATGCATTTTTCTTCTCCATCAACTTTGTATTATATGCCGTATTTTATTCATAATTTTACTTGCTTTGTTAGTGGTTTTCGGTGCGGTATTAGCTTGTTGCAAGGAATAAATAGTCGATGACAAAAAGAGTGAAACAATTTTGGGGGAAGTGAGGGAAGCATGTACATAAGTATGCCAGTACGGTCGTGACAGCGTTGCGTTTCGCTACTTTGTCAAAGCCACAATACCGAGTCAACCGAGCTGGCAGGTGAATCTATGGATCGGTTAAATTATATTATAGACAGGCATTGATACAGCTTAAGTGGCTTAATTTGTATTTTTGTATATTTATGTATGTGTGTGCGTAGGTGGTGTTTGTGGCAGTTAAAATCAATGTTTTCACACAAGCGGAAATGGATATGTCAACAAATATATTTTTCCAGGCATACACTTTCCATTAAATACCATTTTTATTGTAATATATATGATCAGAAATTTTTTATATAACTTGACTGGGAATTCGTTTTCTTGTGGAGCCATAAGAATGGAACGAGGTTTGCCAAAAATTTGTAAACTGAAATTTGTGTTCTGGTTCACAACAATGCAGGAGTACATTAAGGGCCAGTTTTTCAGTGCAAGTTGAACTCTGTTTGTCGTTTAAACTAAGTTTAAACTGAGTTTAAACGGCCGATGGCGCACAGTTAAACTTAGTTTAACTTATCAGCTGCGTGCTGACTATTTCGTTTTGGTTGCAACAAATTTAATTGAGCGCAAGAAAACTAAGTTTAAATTTAAACTGAGTTTAACTAAACTTAGTTTAAACTGAGTTTAAACCAGCACTGAAAAACTGGCCCTAAGTATAACTTATTTTTGAATAAATGTAACATAACTATTTATTATCCACAATACTTTTTCTATTTAAATAAGCAAACGACAATATTATTATATAAAATTTTAAAAATAATTTTCACTTGATACCTACTATTTGTGGCATGCGCCTACTGTTTTATATCGACCCCGGCTAATGTTATTCATGGTAGTAATACGCTTCTTTTTGATGGGCGACAGATTTAAGAAAAAACTTTTTAAATTATTTATAGCCATCAACTTAAACGGATATATTTTTTTATCTTCTGATAGTTTTCAAATATAAATCAAAAAATTTAACTTATTTTTAATTTAAATTGATTTCGTAAAACTGACATTAGATTTTACTTGCCCTGTCTGCCATATTAAAAATTGTATTGTTTATTAAACATTTTGGAAAAGTGTTCCTTTCATTTAAACTAGGCATGCCCTAAACCTCAGTAAAGATTTCTAATTATTTTGTAATAACATTATCAAAACTCGAATAAAAATAAAATGATTTGCAGTAAAACTTTTTATATTTTAATTGCTATATGCAAAAGCATTCCATTATTTTTATGGGAGCATTTTCTCAACACGTCGCGACTAAATGCCTCATACCTAGTTCGTGCAAATGCGTGACAGAAGCACATAAAGTGTTCGGCCGTCTCTTCCTCTTCAAAACAGGATGGACATATGAAGTTGTCATGTACGCGTATCATTGTCAGGTGTCTATGCCACGATCAACAGTCCAACGATTGATAGTCCTTCTGGAATTGAAGGTAACATAAGTTTTGCCCATCTGCAACCTCTCGATGCCTCCCACTCATTGCTGAACGAAGTATTCACCCAGGTTCTGATATGGTGGCATCGATGGTCGAAGGTGGGAGTGCTATAGCTGGTTGCGGGCCGAGGAACTCCTGATCCGAGCCAATTCTGGCCAAATGGTCATATGTCTCATTACCAGGTACTCCCGAGTGACCAGGTACCAAGACTCAATGCCCTGAGTGCAGTTTGGCATATTCTGGAAGACCGAGGCATATTCCCCAAGAGAAAAGTGAAGCTTAACCTCATTATCTTCTATAAAAACTCCAGATTCTGACCATTGGAGCCATCAGTAAAGATTCGACAACGTATAAGACCGGGCTCAGTGTTGGCATTAAACCAGCATTCAGCCTCAGGGAACTCAACGTTATAGAGTCTCATCAGCAAAGGAAACGGTGGCGTACTTTCTTGTGGCATTGAAAAGACGCAAGTGTCCATAACTCTGCCGCCAGCAATTTCCGCCTCGCTCCACTCCATTTTTTACCAACGTCCGTTTCTTTTAACCCTTTCGGGATGGAGTTTTATTTGGAAACCGGCAATAGTCTTAACGAAAAATTGAAAGATTGGGCTAAAAAAAAATGTCCTGCATACTCAGAAATCCTAAAATCGTAATTTTATTCTGGGACATATAATCCCAATAAACATTTACTGTGAGATATAAAATCCCAATAAGAGTTTTTGACGACTATAGTAAATTTGAGAAATAAATAAAATATTAAAAAAATAGCTATACTATAATGAAATTTCATATTTATTTGACTTATGTTTAAGATCATTTTAATATAATGTGTTGTACTTTTTAATTTAATTTGTGGAAGGGTCCAGAGCAGATCATTTTTGTTCGCTTTTCGATTCCAAGTGAAGTGCAGCGTACGCAACGGCAACGCTTCTCTTGCTCTACTGGCAAGTGATCTCCAACGTTGAGGCTATCAGTTTTTGAGCATTTAGGAGTTACTCCACTCTGTCGACGAGGCATTGTTTCACGCCTTTTATTTCCTTTGAAAATCATTGGTTTAGCAAGGGGGACTATAAAGTCTTTTAGTGATAACTTTTGCTTCTTATGTTCAGTATAAACAATCCATGAATTTATGACGCTAAACATTAGTAGCTTGAAAAACACCTTTTTTCACCAATTTTGAGATTTGCGATTGAAATCATAAACGGTTGTCTTTTGGTCGGCCAAGTCGACCCCACTGTGATAGTTTCCAACAGTTTAATTGAAGTAAAAAAGTTTTTTCTAATAGCGGTCACCCCGCGGCAGACAATGGCAAACCTCCGAGGGTATTTCTGCCATGAAAAAGCTTCTCATTAAATACATCTGCCGTTCGGAGTCGGCACAAAACTGTAGGTCCCTCCATTTGTGGTATAATATAAAGACGCACACCACAAATGGTAGGAAAAGCTCAGCCAAACACTGAGCTATATAGTGTAAGCGCCAAAATTAGATTTATATTATATAAAAAAGCGGTCAAAGGATAAACAAACATCCTTTTCACGAATTGAAGAAACTAATATCAAAACGACTTTTTCTCCAAGAGTGGTAGGTACAGACTGTACAGCATTTGCTTCCTTACCAGTATAAAGATTAAGATTCTAAGCGTATCCTGTCTTCGAGTCACATCGCATCCAAATTTTGATTCCGCGCTTTATTGGTTTCATTGGCATATATTGCTTCATGCTTGAATTTTACCATGCACTCGTCAATAGACTGAAATGAACTTTCACTTCGAGCACCTGCAAGTGTTTGTTTCAGACATTGCACAACATCGGAGATATAATAATCTCTATAACTGTCGGCGGGCTTACTGCAGTCATTGAAATACAACTTTGATGACAATAAAAAAAACCTTCTCGTGATAAACACCTTTTATAACTGAATTTCCCATCGATGGATTTTTGCTCCAATAGTCCTTCATATGGCAACTTATTATAATGCATAATCAATGAAACGCCCAGAAATACCATAATTTCTTTCGGATCGGTTAAATTTCGCTTTGACTGAGCCCGACGATTCAAAACTGTCAGACGCTGATTAGTAATTCAGCAAATCGAATGTACAAACTGCAAGGAAATATCGTGGAAAACACTTTGAACTCGGTGCAATCGTGAGTAAAATCAAGAAGGATTTTGCAGTCTCTCTCAGTTGGGATTTCATACTTTGGATTGAAGTTCTGAGAATCGTCCGTAACAACATTTACCCACAGGGCAACTGGCGGTATGTCGTCGTTTATTTTTGTGGGCTTAGTCGCCGCATTGATGTTATCGTCACTTTCTGATGCAGATTCAGTGGTTTCGGAACTCACAAGCAAATATTCACTCTCAGAGTCCTCAAAATCAACGTCCGAGTCTGACTCTTCAGACATAATACGCTCAAGATCTTCTTGAGTTAGATTCTAAAAAACATATTGGGCAATCAATCCCACGTAAAATACATACTGGGACAAATTATCCCACGTAAAAAACTTATTGAGATTATATGTCCCAATTTTATAAAATGAACTCTAACTTACCCTGTAATAGCAAAAAACACCACTAAACAATTAAAAGTTGCAAACAAATACAACTTTTGTTGATCACGCTTTTATTGCGACCGATTTCATCAAATTAGTGAAGAAAACTGATAAAATTCCACGTATATTGCGAAATAATTTGTCAGGTGGCGTCTATGCGCTGAAATTTACCGCTATCTTTTTGTTTACAATTCAAAATATTCACTTAAATCTGTTTTCGGCACTAATTATATGGGCAATCGCATGCACAGTAAAGAAATTACGAAAGTTATAAATTTGGTTGGATTTATTATCCCAGTAGTCCCAAAAGGCTTAAGTCTGCTGGTGGCCTTTAAGGCTTCCACACGTATGAACATAAAAAGTGGCGGTAAGTGCAGCAATGCGACTAGAGCAGCGCGAGGTGTTGTAGAGAATGCCTGTACAGCACACGGCGATTGTCCTCTGAAGTTTAGCAAGCAGAATCTGCTCCACCATACCACGGAAGCATAACTCATTATGGGTCTGATCATAGAGGTATATATCCAGAGGATACCCTTTGGTGATAGACCCCACGTTTTGCCGAAGACCCGTTTACACTGCCAGAAGGCTGCCAATACTTTAGAGGTCTTGTTCTCAACGTAAGATTTCTACGACAGTTTTACGTCCAGAATTACTCCTAGATACCTCACTTCGGGAGAAGCCTGACTTGTGACTCCCTTAAGTGTGATGGGAATGAGGCCATCGTAGATATTCGAGTCATCAAGAGTGAAAAAGAAGAGAGTCAATTACCAAGCACCAGAGCAAAGGGGAAAGCACACAGCTATGAGGACAACCCTTATTTACTCCGCACTTTAGGTATTGATCCCTTTCCGCCTAAATCCTGATAATCCGCTGCGCCAGCATTGAACGAATCCAATTTAACAGCGTAGGGTCTACCCCATGCCGTAGACTAGAATGCCGTACAGCACCCTCAATGTCTACAAAAAGACCCAAGGCGAACTATTTTCTATCGAGGACAATTCTGGCAACCAGATTTTGCAAAGCCATCTCACAGGATTTTCCCGCCTGATAGGCATGTTGATGCAAAGACAGAGGACGTGATGAAAGCGCCTTCCTACGAATGCGTAGCTCTACTAATCTCTTCAGACATTTCAACATGAATGATGTCATGCTAATAGTTCTGTAGCTTCTGGGGCTAGCGTATTCGTCCTTGTCAACCTTTGGTATAAAGGCGACATTTACCAGCCTCCAAGATTGTGGTATATAAGCGAGTGGGAGCGACGAAGTGAAAATATTTTTCAAGGTCGCCAACACGAGCTCGACACCTTCTTTCAGTACAATAGGTGAGATGCCATCCGGACCGGGCGATTTGAAACTGTCAAAAGACTAAATAGCATATCTTATGGCATCTTCCCCCGCCACATTTCTGGTTGGTGGTGGTTCTAGCATTCCCTCTCTCCCCTGTCGAGGGAGAAGAAAGCGTAACCATCACCTGATTTCCAGCAAAATGAGTTTCTAGAAGAAGAGAAGTCTCCGTCCTGTTCTCAGTGAAAGAGCCATTAGACCTCAGCTTTACGGATTGGTCCTTTTTCAAAACTGTTACCAGTCTAGTTGTGCCAGCCACCTAAGGTTTCAATCCCGCTGCATTATTCCTTAAAATAGTCCCTTTTCGCAGAGCAAATTAGCCTTTTATACTCTCTTTGCATGCAGCGATATTATTAACAGTCCATCTCAAGATTAGTTTTGAGGGCCCGGTTAAGATATTTTCTCGATTCACCTCTCATCTTCAGCAGCTGCTTCTTCCACCAGGAAACAGGCATGCGGCTTAGAAGTGTTCGAGCCGGGCAGGCCTTCTTCAAACTATCACGTAGAGCAGTCAGTAAAATATCCACTGCCTCATCAATATTATTAACAGTCCATCTCAAGATTAGTTTTGAGGGCCCGGTTAAGATATTTTCTCGATTCACCTCTCATCTTCAGCAGCTGCTTCTTCCACCAGGAAACAGGCATGCGGCTTGGAAGTGTTAGAGCCGGGCAGGCCTTCTTCAAACTATCACGTAGAGCAGTCAGTAAAATATCCACTGCCTCATCAATGGCATGAGTGGATCGTATTCTAGGTGGCGCCGAGATCTGATTCCCAAGCTCCTCTCTAAAACACGACCAGTTCGTTTTTTTAAGTTTCATTCTGGGGCAGAGCACAAAGCATCCTCACCAAGTTAAAACTGGATATATCTGTGGTCCGAAAGCGAGTCTTCACTCTGGACCCTCCAGTTTAGGACTGACCACCCTAACCGAGAGTTAGAAAGAGTAAGATCAATCACTTCCTATCTCCTGGGCGTGAAGAATGTTGGCTTAGAGCCCACATGCAGAGAGTCGTATGGAAAGTACGCAGAGGCAATAACAAAATATTTCCACCCATTTTTGCCCTTGAAGCTCAGCCTCACGGCCACCAAGTCTTGACAGAAGAACTGTACAAGCTTAGTTACAGCAAAGTGACAATACACTCAAACGTCTTTCTATGACAATTTGACTTACGTAAATGATTGATGCTTACTTAGAAGATCTCATCCAAACAAGTGTTACTTTTATTTCTGAGCTTCCAAGTTGTATTTAGCAAAAAGTGGATTCAGATTGTAGTAATGAATCAAAAATGTGTCTTCGGTTAGATTGGAAAATAGTTGAATAGAATTAAAAAAAAACGCTTTACAATTTCTGTTACTTGTATAAAATGTGTTCGTAGTCCTAGTGATAAAAGAGATAAAAGGAAATTGAACTTTATTGTCCACTTCCATATAAAAATTATACCAAATAGTTAAAACCTACAAATGAAAACTAACAACCATCAGAAGTAATTGATAAAGACAATTAAATAAACAAAAGCAAAATAAATAACTTTTTACTTTTGGATTGTCTTGATTATTTTTTAAAGTCATTTTCAAACTATCTGATTTATTTTAATTATTTAATTTTTCTTTTAATATATAATTGAATATTTTTGTTTAAATTATTTATTTATTTAATATTATGGGCACAGTAAGACACAGGATCTTTTCGTTGTACGCATATTAACATAGAAATTAATTACAAGCCATAGAACTTAATCCTATAAGTAATATAGCAAAAAGTACTAAGATTAATAATAATACAGTGAAATTTTAAAAGTAAATGGTTAAAAATAACAAATTTGTTGACTGAGTGTAAAGGAGGGCGAATATGGATTAAGAGAAAAGGGGTAGGGTATCACATAAATATATTTGTATCTGCGGTTTTGAAGAATCCAATCGATGCTGCACATTTGATTGAAATTGGGAGTGAGCTCCAAGTTCTGACAGCACCAACGAAAAACAATCTAGAGGCAGTCAGAGTTTTGTATTTCGGGACAACAATATTGTGCGTACGTGTTGATTGCACAAATTTTAATTTTCGTAAGAGATAACCAGGTGGACGGTTTCTAATAATTTTAAAAAAGTATACCATATACGGGCTTTCAAGTGATTTGCAAGGGTGACCCAAGGATGTTTTTGGTATAGTTATAAGGAGATGTGTTCAAACTTTAAGCTAGAGTTTATTTTAAAACCATAATTATTCACTACAATTTCAAATTTCAGTTCCATCCCATTTAGAACAATTCGTTTTTATTAAAATCTTTTGATATTTTTCGATAACTTAACCATTCTTATTGACTCGAATATAAAATTTGATTTATTATTAACCCTATATTAAAAACATAAAGTTAATTCTTTAAAATTTGCATTGATTACATATTATATTTTCTTTGTCTTGATTATTTTTAGCGATTTTTTCATATGATCTGATAAATCTTAGCTAGTTACAATCTAACGTGGCTGGTTTGATTAGTTTATGTATGAATATTTTTAAGTTTTTGAATTTGATTTTTGAGTGTTTTCATTTATAAAGTTATTTTAAAATTCTATTGAATTTTTTCTAATACTCCTTTTTTTTAACTTGAAAATAAGATTTTATATGATAATAAATAGATAATTATACAAAATAAATATATCACACAACAAAAAAATGTTATTAACATATTTGAGGGGATATTTTTTTACGTGTTTTTAATTTTTAATTTTTAATTTTTTATTATATGATTATTGATTATTTTATTTATTCAGTGTGCTGAATTCAATAAATAAATTGTTTATGAGCCTTAGTAATGAGCCGATTAGTATTTGAGAAAAATTATAAGGAAAAGCATCAATACTCAAAGCGGTAGAAATTGAAGCAGCCTTTTTGGATATCACAACATTTCCTCATCAGACTTCTTTCTTCTTTGCTCTCGCGGGAGTCAAACCCACGACATCACACGTAATACCTAAACCGGCCTCTAAGCGCGCTATGCTAAGCTTATGCTGTGTGAGCTATTGGTATTTTTCCTTCCTTTTACCCTTCACTATTTACTCTAATCAAGTGCGGCTGCTCTGTCGCTTTTTTTACTCGACTGTGCAGTTATTGTTTGTACAATCTGTATTTCATTTTTTTTTTGCATAAGGCAGGCTCATCCTTTTTTATACTTTTTTTAATTGTTTTGGTCATATAACTATTTAGTTTTAATTTTTTATGATCTTTATATTATTTATTGGGCAAGTATCTCCTTTATCATTTATTTTTCTTTGTTTTAATATTGATATTAAATAATCCTTTTTATTCCTTGGTGGTTCTTTGCGCATACTGGGCATTTCCCCTGGACAGCTTTGTTGGTGGTCTCAATTTTTCAAAAATTTTAGTGATTGTGGTCTGCAAAGAGAAGTAGAGATAGATAATTTACTTACGATTTTGGTAAAAGCACCAGTTTTACAATTGGTCGGGTTATATTTTCAGGCGCCGTTCGTAATTCTACGACACGTACACGGCTGTCGGGTCCTAGAAAAACTTTAACTACTCTGCCAAGTCGCCATTCGTTTGGGGGTAGGTTATCTTTCTTTATTACGACCAGATCGTCAACCTCATTGTCTCGTTGCATCCACTTTGTCCGGGAGTTAGGGGTTCCATTGACTCCGAGTCCTCAGAGCTGGGACAAATCGGTTTCGAATTCAGACACGATTCGATCTTAGCCAGCAACGTTGAAAGTTCCTCGCATTGAGAGTGCCACCTTCCAAAAATGTATGTTGAAACTATTTACCCCTGCTTCCCAGAGACTTCCTATATGAGGTGCTCCAGCGGGTATAAAATGCCATGTGATGCCGTGATGAGCGTATGTCTGTTAGCGACCGTAGACACAATCTGCTGGAAATTCTTTCTTATTACCTTGTTCGCTCCTAGGAAGATTGTGCCGTTATCTGAGTAAACATTTAAAAAAGCAGCCTCGTCTGGATACAAAGCGGGAGAAAGCTGCTAAAAACGTCGCTGTAGATAAATCGCTGGTGGCCTCCAAGTGTATTGCCTTGGTGCAAAGCAGACAAACACACAGACATAGCCCTTTATTATTCGGTAGGATCTGCCCGTATAAGTTTTGATTTCGACTCTGGTATTCGTGAATGGCCTGGAAATTTCTATCCGTTCTGGGGGTAAAGAGAACCTCTCTAAGATATCTTATCCGTCGGAAAGGCCTGTCGCGTAAACTCCAATACTCCTCTGTTCCAGCTATGTTTCCATCGTAGTTTCGTTTTTGTGATAGGGCCACGTTGATGGCTCTTGTTCTAGACACCTTGGGGCGTTCCACCATAGAGCGATGGCTTAAAGTTCCTTGGGGGTGACGCCTTATTTCCGAGATCTGCTGGATTATCTGCTGAATCCACGTGATTCCAGCCAGATTCGCCACAAATGTTGACAGTATATATTGCTGGAATAAAAGCATTAATTAGTTCCGCTTACAGGAAAGCACCACACAGCTCTAATCGGGAAAGAGGTACAGTTTTCACTAGAGCTACTTTTGTCTTGCATTCGGTGTGCGCTCGCGAACTCTGATGTATAACGCCGCTGCGTATGCCATTCCGAGGCATCAAATCCATGGATTTCCACATTATTCCACGGCGTAAAATGGGTCCAACGCGAAATTTTAATGTTCTGAACTCTGTTATAATTATCCAGAAATGTCTCCCATCTTAGTAGCTAATTTCGGGGTAGACTGTCATCCCAGTTTATTTTTGATAACCAAATATCTTGCATCAAGATTTTGGCTACCACTATCTTCGGCCCTAGCCATCCTGCTGGGTCGAACAACTTTGCTACATACGATAGTACCTCTCGTTTGGTATATTCCTGTTTTTCAGTAATCGGCTGCACGATGAAGTGAAATATGTCGTGCACCGCGCTTCAAAACCTTTGTCGCAAGAGGAAATTTTGCTTTGACATCTGTACCGTGAGTACAAGGCAATTAGTTTTGCATACAGATTTAGTACTCATTCGCTTATTGTTAATGAACTCTAAACACCCTGTTTCGCATATTAAACAAAGCTGCAAAGCTACAGTAAGTCTCCTTTTAAGACACCTCCTCGATCATATGGTAATAGATATCAAGGTATCGATGAATTGGGTACTAATTTCGGGGCGGAGGACCAATTTCCGCTCGACGGAGTGGAGCGGACTTTTTTCTTTTTTGATCTGGAGTGTGGAGCAGTAGCAGCAGCACTTAAGTGACTCCAAAATAAAGATAGTTCATAAATGATGTGCGATTAAGTTCTTAGGAAAAATCCTTAAAATGATTTGACAACTGAAAGCGCGGTAAGAAAGGAGTATTTTTTGTTTTGAGACCGACATTGTTCCATCATAAATTATACGCCCCAATACGTGGCAGCGATACACTACTCATTTTTCTAAACACTATGGCCACCTTTAGGAGCAGCTAAAAGCAGGAAGCGGCAAAAGGGCGGATGGTAGTTTAACCAGCCCTATATGAAAATATGTTGGTGTTCACAGCTGAACTTGTTTATACCTATTAAGATAAACTAAAATTTATAATATACTTTTTATTATAAACTGGCGATACTTTTTGATTTGCGGCCCAACTCCTACGCCTGAAAATACAATCATACTAACCTAATCAATAATACTTACTAGTAACTAGTACCTAAGCGTAATTGAAATCTCGTCCAACTAATATCATTCATAAAATTACTTCTTAGCTTACATTTATATATAGTATATAAAATACGTATATACAAAATATGCACATAATATAACACTATGTAATATAGGTTAAGTCACGCTAGTATCATGTGGTGAAACCATGCTGGTGCATAAAATAACCTAACTCAACAACGGGTCATATTTTTGATTTCTTTACATTATCTTACGCCTTCCCCATTTATATATAGTATATAAAATACGTATATACAAAATATGCACATAATATAATACTATGTAATATAGGTTAAGTCACGCTAGTATCATGAGGTGAAACCATGCTGGTGCATAAAATAACCTAACTCAACAACGGGTCATATTTTTGATTTCTTTACATTATCTTACGCCTTCCCTCTCAAACACATAAGATTGGACACTTTCAATAGTCTTAAAGTTTGGGAGAGTTAAACCATTCATATGCCCTCTTCTTGTTCTCACGCAATGTACATACTTATGTACTACCATGCGCGATCGCATTATAGTACCCATTGCGACAATTTGATATTTTGCGTTTAAACAATTTCTTACTAATTCATATTTTGTTGTCGCATAAATGAGCGAGTGGGCGGCTTGCGACATCGGCGCGGCGGTAACAGCAAAGCAGGAAGACCTTCTTCGCTTTGTGGGATCCCGTACTACCAATAATACATGTAAGTGAACCTTGTTAAAATTTTCTGTACGCCGCTGTTATATCGCTATTTATATATGTATAAACATACATATGTGGGGAGGTGCATAAGAGGATTTGTTCTTTTCTTTATTTTTCCCAATCTGCGGTAAGACTGCACTTGTGGACCTAATTTACGTTTATTTTGTTTTATTTCATAAGTAATATATTAGCTTATGAACACAGCTATGCCTAGGCTACATGCTTAAATTTTCTTTGCTATATTTGCGCACTCTCGTGTGTGCTCCACGCACTTTTGTATGTACACATGTATGTATACTAAGTTTTTTTTTTGCCTAATTGTTACCACTTGTTGGCAAGAGTGAGCCTCCTTTGGATTTCGAGGCTGACATTATTATTGATGTTAATGCTGGTTCCTAAGTAAACGAAGTCTTCTACTTTTTCAAAGTTATAACTGTCAACAGTGATGTTTGATCCCAGTCGTGAATGTGCCGACTGTTTATTTGATGACAGGAGATACTTCGTATCCAGACCCATTCGCCTTGCTTCTCTATCCAGTTTGGACAAGGCAAAACTATCTGCGCGGTTGTTAAGGCCAATGATGTCAATGTCATCGGCGTACGCCAGCAGCTGCACACTCTTATAAAAGATAGTGCCTGACCGATTTAGTTCTGCGGCTCGAATTATCTTCTCCAGCATAAGGTTAAAAAATTCACACGACAAAGAGTCACCCTGTCTGAAACCTGGTTTGGTATCAAACTGCTCGGAGAGGTCCTTCCCAATCCTGATGGAGCTGGTGGTGTTGCTCAACGACATTTTACATAGCCGTATAAGTTTTGCGAGAATACCAAATTCAGACATTGCGGCATAAAGGCAACTCCTTTTTGTGCTGTCGAAAGCGGCTTTGAAGTCGACGAAAAGCGGTGCGTGTCGATTCTTCTTTCTTGGGTCTTTTCGAAGATCTAACGCACTGTGAATATCTGGTTGATAGTAGATTTACCATGTTTTCAGCCACACTGATAAGGTGCAATTAGTTCATTGACGGTGGGCTTAATCTCTCACACAATACGCTGGACAAAACCTTATATGCGATGTTAAGAAGGCTGATACCGCGATAGTTGGCGCGAATTGCAGTATCACCCTTCTTGGGTATTGGGCAAAGTACACTTAGATTCCAATCAGTAGGCATGCATTTGTCCGACCATACTCTGCAGATAAGCTGGTGCATGCGATTTACTAACTCTTCTCCACCGTATTTGAATAACTCAGCTGGCAGCCCGTGAACTCCGGGCGCTTTGTTGTTCTTTAGCCGTGCTATTGCTATACGGATTTCATCGCAGTCGGGTAACGGAACATGAATTCCGTCGTCATTGATTGGGGTTTCGGGATCATCATCTTCGCCAAGGTGGTCTCTGCCACTACCACTATGTAGTGTGAAGAAGTGCTCCCTCCATAAACTTAGTATATTCTGAACTTCAGTCACCAGGTCGCCGTTGTCGTTCTTACAGGAATTCGCCCCGGTCCTAAAACCTTCTGTTAGATGTCGTACTTTCTGAAAGAATTTTAGGGCCCTTTCCTGTCGGCCAGCATTTGAAGCTCTTCGCACTCACGCATTTCGGCTTTTCTCTTCTTCTCTCGAGAAATGCGTCTCGCTTCCTTCTTCAACTCACGATATCTCTTCCGCAAGGCTCGCATTGCGTCCGATCGCAACGTGGCCCTGTAGGCAGCATCTATCCGCTCCATGGCAACGCGACATTCCTCATCGTACCTGTCGTTTTTCCGGGCTCGCTGAAAACCAATAGATTGTTCAGCGGCGGTACGTATAGAGCAAGAGAAGTGGTTGCATTGCTCTGAAATATCGCTGTGATGATTAGAGCTCTCAGAGAGCAGGAGCGCGAGTCGAGTAGCGAAGTGCGTGGCTGACTGCTGTGATTGCAACTTTCCGACATCGAGCTTTCCTTGTGTGCATTTCCGCACGCTTTGTGACGCACAGAGGCGCGTGCGTATCTTGGCTGCGACAAGATAGTGGTCCAAGTCGATTTTGGCTCCTCGGATCGTGGGCACATTTAGGAAACTGGAAGCATGCCTTTCGTCTATCACAATATAGTTAATTTCGTTTCGTGGCTTACCGTCTGGAGACAGCCACGTAGCCTTGTTAATCTTCTTATGCTGGAACCTGGTACTACAGACTACCACGTTTCGGGCCCCGGCGAAGTCGATCAGTCTCAATTCGTTATCAGACGCTTCCTCGTGGATACTGAATTTTCCGACTGTGGAACCAAAGATGCCCTCCTTGCCCACCTTGGCATTAAAATCACCTAGCACGATTTTTATATCGTGTTGGGGGCACCGTTCGAACGTGCGCTCCAGGAGTTCGTAGAAGCAATATATGGTCCCATCGTCCTTCTCTTCTGTCGGGGCATGGGCGCAAATCAGGGAGATGTTGAAGAATCTCGCCTTTATGCGGATTACGGCGCAGTCTCTCTCCCACCACAAATCCTACACCAAATTTGCGATCCTTTACATGGCAGCTTTAGTATACGTCACAAGGGCCTACCGTTTTCCACGCATTCCTTGGATGGCGGTGATGTCAGCCTTCGCTCTGTCGAGGACATCTACCAGCCGGGCAGAGGTACCTTCCCAATTAAGGGTTCGGACATTCAAGGAGCATGCCCTTATTACGTTTGCCGTGGTCGTCATCAGAAAAGGGGGTTCTCATCCGCGGCTTTGTTTTGCTTTTCATTGGAAGTTATTTTTTTGCGTGGCAGGTTCCAAGCCTTGCACACTACCCATTGCTGGGGGTGAAAAATTTGAGTTTGTTTGTAGTTGATCCCAAATGAGTGACCAAGGCTATGCATGGTACCGTCCAGTGACGGTAGTTCAGATCAATTTGCAGCACTCTAAGGCCGCTACTTCTCTTATAAGTAGAAGGTTAACCAAGCTGCACACAAAATTCCACATAACAGCCATTCAGGAGCACTGGGTTTTCAAACAAAAACCCTGTGGACTAAGTGACCTACGTGGTGCCAACATCTTTTCGACGAAAGCTCGGACAGACCGAGAAATTGTCTTACAGTGTCTTCTCACTTTGCTGTAACTAGGCTTGTACAGTTCTGTTTTCAGGACTTGGTGGCAGCGAGGCTGAGCTTCAAGTGCAAAAATGGGTGGAAGCATTTCATTATTGCCTCCACGTACTTTCCATATGACTCCGGGGAAGGCGGTTCGTCTTGTGGAGTATTGCGAAAACCGAAACGTGGGATTAATCCTCTGTTGCGCTGCTAATGCCCAGAGTAAAATCCTGACTCCTGATATAGGTTAAGTCACGCTAGTATCATGTGGTGAAACCATCCTGGTGCATAAAATAACCTAACTCAACAACGGGTCATATTTTTGATTTCTTTACATTATCTTACGCCTTCCCTCTCAAACACATAAAATTGGACACTTTCAATAGTCTTCAAGTTTGGAAGAGTTAAGCCATTCATATGCCCTCTTATTGTTCTCATGCAATGTACTTATGTACTACCGTGCGCGATCGCATTCTAGTACCCATTGCGACAATTTGATATTTTGCATTTAAACAATTTCTTACTAATTCATATTTTGTTGTCGCATAAATGAGCGAGTGGGCGGCTTGCGGCATCGGCGCGGCGGTAACAGCAAAGCAGGAAGACCTTCTTCGCTTTGTGGGATCCCGTACTACCAATAATACATGTAAGTGAACCTTGTTAAAATTTTCTGTACGCTGCTGTTATATCGCTATTTATATATGTATAAACATATGTGGGGAGGTGCATAAGAAGATTTGTTCTTTTCTTTATTTTTCCCAATCTGCGGTGAGACTGCACTTGCGGACCTACATGCGTGCATAGATATATAAATAATTTATTCTTCTAATTTACGTTTATTTTGTTTTATTTCATAAGTAATAGGCTAATATGAACACAGCCATGCCTAGGCTACATGCTTAAATTATCTTTGCTATATTGTATTTGCGCACTCTCCTGAGTGCTCCACGCACTTTTGTATGTACACATGTATGTATAATAAGGTTTTTTTTGCCTAGTCTCTTGCAATATCTCATTTTAATTTCGTTTAAATATGCGTAAATACATATTAAAGTATAGACGGGTCAATGACCACATATACAATACCATTATTGAGGTAGGTTAGGACATTTAGCTTAGACTACACATAAGGTAAATTGTTAGTATTTGTGAAAATTTATTTGAAATACTTGAATCAATTGTAAAACGAAAATATATTTAAAATCGCTATTGGTAGTTGATAGTTCTTTAAATAGCTTTAAAGTATAACAATGCTTGCTGATGATTGAAGTTGGTCAATAAAAAGAGTTGTATTATGATGTTGTAAAAAAAATGTTTATTTGGTCTGACTCCCTTGGTTGTTTGGGCGGTAGCTTCTTCTTTCATTGGCTCGATAACCGCCTATGCGATTTTGGCCGAGCTTAGCACAGCACGCCAGTTATTTCTCTCTTTCGCTAACTGGCGCCAGTTGCCTACTCAGTCCGAAGTAGCACTTGTTGGCAAGAGTGATCCTCCTTTGGATTTCGAGGCTGACATTATTATTGATGTTAATGCTGGTTCCTAAATAAACGAAGTCTTCTACTTTTTCAAAGTTATAACTGTCAACAGTGATGTTTGATCCCAGTCGTGAATGTGCCGACTGTTTATTTAATGACAGGAGATACTTCGTCTTGCCTTCGTTCACCTCCAGACCCATTCACCTTGCTTCTGTATCCAGTTTGGACAAGGTAGAACTAACTGCGCGGTTGTTAAGGCCGATGATGTCAATGTCATCGGCGTACACCAGCAGCTGCACACTCTTATAAAAAATAGTGCCTGACCGAATTGTTCTGCGGCTCGCAGACGGTGCTGGTGGTGACGGAGCTGTTGGTGTTGCTCAACGTCATTTTATATAGCCGTATAAGTTTTGCGGGGATACCAAATTCAGACATTGCGGCATAAAGACAACTTCTTTTTGTGCTGTGGAAAGCGGCTTTGAAGTCGACAAAAAGGTGGTGCGTGTCGATTCTTCTTTCTTGGGTCTTTTTCAAGATCTGGCGCACTGTGAATA